>JAIOTZ010001308.1:0-35676 GCA_023374045.1 Limonium bicolor
AAGCATTTCAGATAGATGCTCAAACTTGCAACAACAAAAATATCTTAACTCCATTATAATTCAATACTTTTGTGCAACTTCAAGGTGACATCGTTACAAGCAAATTTAATGCGATAGGGCTGAAATTTTGAACATATGCACTTCCACATATGCACTAATTGCCTGCAAAATTTGCTTGTAATCATATCTTCCCGATGTTGCACAAAAACATTGAATCATAAGGGAGTTATGATTTTTTTGCAAGTTTGAGCATTTATCTTAGCAACTTCTCAACATCGAAACGATTTGAAATTTAGTAGGAGTGTAGTGTGTATGTAGTGCAGATCTTCAAAATTTCAGCCCAATCGGTGCCAATTTACTTGTAAGGAAGTCACCTCGAAGTTTCACAAAAACATTGAATTATAGTGAAGTTACGATTTTTTTGCAAGCTACAGCATTTATCTTAGTGACTTCTGGACATTTAAACGATTGGAAATTCGCAGGCATTTAGTGTGTATGTAGAAGTGCAGATCTTCAAAATTTCAGCCCAATCGGAGACAATTTACTTGTAAGGATGTCATCCCGAAGTTGCACAAAAACACTGAATTATAGTGGAGTTATGATTTTTTCACAAGTTTGAGCATCTAGTTAGCGGCTTCTGAACATTGAAACGATTTAAAAATTTTGCAGACACGTAGTGTTTATGCAGAAGTGTAGATCTTCAAAATTTCAGCTCAATCGGGGACAATGTACTTATAATGATGTCAACCTGAAATTTCAGCATTTATCTTATTGGCTTCTGGACATCGAAAAGATTTAAAATTCTGAAGATTAGCACTTCTACATACACACTACACGCCTGCAAAATTTCAAATCGTTTTGATGTCCAAAAGTCGCTAACATAAATGCTCAAACTTGCAAAAAAAATAATAATAACTCCACTTACAAGTAAATTGTCTCCGATTGGGCTGAAATGTTGAAGATCAACACTTCTACATACAAACTATACACCTGCGAAATTTCAAATATTTTTGATGTCCAGAAGCCGCTAAGATAAATTCTCAAATTTGCAAAAAAATCATAACTTTACTATGATTCAATGTTTTTGTGCAACTTCGGGGTGAGTTTCTTACAATCAAATTGGTTCCGATTGGGCTGAAATTTTGAAGATCAACATTTATACATACACACTACACGACTACAAATTTCATATTGTTTTGATGTTCAGAAGTTGCTAAGATAAATGCTCAAACTTACAAAAAAATCATAACTCCATTATGATTCAATGTTTTTGAGGAACATCGGGGTGATATCCTTACAAGCAAATTTGCTCCGATTGGGCTGAAGTTGTGAAGATCAGCACTTCTACGTACACTCTACACGTTTGCAAAATTTTAAATAGTTTTGATGTCCAGAAGTTATTAGGATAAATGCTCAATTTTGCAAAAAATAAAAATTCCACTATAATTCAATATGTTTATGCAACTTTGGGGTGACATCCTTTCAAGCAAATTGATAGAGATTGGGCTGAAAATTTTATGATCCGCACTTTTATATACACACTACACGCTTGCAAAATTTCAGAGCATTTCGATGTCTAGAAGTCATTAAGATAGATGCTCAAACTTGCAACAAAAAAAAACTTAACTCCGCTATAATTCAATATTTTTGTGCAACTTCGGGGTGACATCATTACAAGCAAATTTGATGCGATGGGGCTGAAATTTTGAACATATGCACTTCCACAAACGCACTAATTGCCTGCAAAATTTGAAAGCGTTTCGAAATCCAGAAATCGTTAAGATAAATGCCACTATATTTTTGACTAATTCATAAAATGATACTTAAAAAAGAAAGTCACGAAATATCACTATATTTTTGCAAAAGTCCATGAAATGCACTATATCATTGACCAGAAGCAAAAAAAGATAAAAATACCCCTATTAATTAACAGAGTACTCAGAAAGTTCACAATATGTCACTAAGTGTTAAAAAATTCATAAAAAATCAAAATATTAAAAAAATATAGGTAACTATAGGAATATATTTAAAATATTATAAAAAAATATAAAAATATAAAAATAAACAAAAAAATATATTAAAAAATCATAAAGCATTGAAAAAAATTAAATATTTCTTAGGCTTTTTTCAAAATTATTTAGTACCATAAAAAAGAATATAGAGTTTTAAACACCTAATTTATACTACTTTTTCTACAAATTTTGACCAATATAGTACCATAATTTATACCAATTAATTACCATAATTTTTACCAATTTAATTTTTTATTCAAAATAAATTATTTTAAATTTTAATTAAAATTTGGAATTCCTTAACTATTTTGTAGATGACTTTATGACATAATATAATTTATTTCGAATAATATTTTAAATTGTTGAAAAAAAAATTTGAAAATGAATGGTACAAATTTTGGTAATTTGATGGTACTAGTTATGATGCTTAATCGGTAGAAAAATTGGTACTAGTTATATTTTTTAACATAATTTATACCAATTTTTCTATCAATTAAGCACGATAACTAGTACCAATTAATTACCATAATTTTTACCAAACATTTTCAAATTATCTTTTTTTATCAATTCAAAATATTTATTTGAAATAAATTATATTATGTCATAAATTCATCTGCAAAATAGAATATAAATAAAAAATAAAAAATTCCAAATATTATTAAAAAAATTAAAAGAATTTATTTTGAATAAATAATTTAAAAATGTATGGTAAAAATTATGATATTAGTATAATTATGGTAGTTAATTGGTATAAATTAATAAAATTGGTAGAAAATAATAATTTAAAATTGTATGGTAAAAATTATGGTAACTAATTTGTCTAAATTATCGTAGTTAATTGGTATAAATTATGATACTATATTGGTCTCAATTTGTAGAAATTAGTATAAATTATGTGTTTAAAACTCTATATTCTTTTTTATGGTATTAAATAATTTTGAAAAACATCTAAGAAATATTTACTTTTTTTCAATGTTTTATGATATTTTAATATATTTTTTTATTTATTTTACAATTTTTATAATATTTTAAATATATTCTTATAGTTACCTATATTTTTTATAATATTTTATGAATTTTTTAGAGTATATTACTCAAAACCCCCTTGAGGATTTGAGATATTACAGTTAACCTCCTTGTGTTTATCATAATTATTGGTAACCACCTCAAGGTTAAGGTATCTTTGACTACGAGCCCCCGAACCATAACTCTGTGATAAAAAAGTTAACTATGTGTTGACCTATCAGCTTAATCACACTAATAATGTCAGGTTGAACAACAAAACTGCTTAATCAACATCGCCTAACTCTCTCTCAACCCACTTTAGATGCATTTTCAAGGAAGGGTTGACATTTTTAGGAAAATAACAATGCAGATTAAGTAGTGTTTTTTGTCCAGCATGACCTTATTAATATGATTAAGCTGATAGGTTAACATATAGTTAACTTCCTGATAACAGAGTTATAGTTCGGGGACTCGTAGTCAAAGATACCTTAACCTCGAGGTGGTTACCAATAATTATGATAAACAAAAGGGGGTTAACTGTAATATCCTAAATCCTCAAGGGGGTTCTAAGTAATTTACACTTAGTGGCATATTGTGAACTTTAAAACTACTTTGTTAACTAGTTGGGGTATTTTTGTCTTTTTTGCTTCTGGTCAACGACATAGTGGCATTTCATAGACTTTTGTAGAAATATAGTGGCATTTCGTGACTTTCTTTTTTTTAGTGGCATTTCATGAATTAGCCAAAAATATAGTGGCATTTCATGATCATTTTAGGCAAATTCTTGACTACAGATGAGTTTAGCTATCTCCCTGGCTACATCCTACATACAGAGGAGGACGGATGGAGCACACACACACGTTCCTTTTCAGTTTTTTTTTTCATTTTTCTCTTTTCACGCGCAGATACATTTTTTCTTTTTTTTTAAGTTTTTATTCTTTTTCTTTATGTTATGGTAACTTTTAATATATAAGTCCAAAATGAAAAAAAAATTATATCATTGTTAATCTAAATTCGAGCTTTTCAAAACAAGACCAGCCATGAATATATTTTGACAACTTTTTAAAAAATTATTTTTACAAGTATAGTGCACAAAACGTAAAAAAAAACTTGTACAGATGGTCATACAAACCTGTACAAATGTTCATTAAAACATGTACATCCACACGTAAAAACTTGTACTTCATCGCAATAACTCGACAGGTTTTTAGGGTTTGTGGTAGCGGGTTTAGGGTCTAATGACCCTAAACCCGCCACTGCAAACCCTAATAATGCCTTCGACGTTTTTTAGCTATCCTAGGGTGAGTTTTGGGGTGTTTTGGGGGGTAGGGTAATCTATTTGAAATTTGTTTCGTACATTATATTGTAGCAACTAACTCAAAATGTTTTTAGGGTTTGTGGTAGCGGGTTTAGGGTCGACCCTAAACCAGAAAACCGTAAACCCTAAAAATGCCTTCGACGTTTTTAGCTATCCTAGGGTGGTTTTAGGGTGTTTTGGGGTAGGGTAATCTATTTGAAAACCGTTCTATACTTTACATTGTAGCAACTAACTCGACAGGTTTTTAGGGTTTATGGTCGCGGGTTTAGGGTCTGCCACTACAAACCCTAAAAATTCCTTCGACAATTTTTAGCTTTTCTAGGGTGGGTTTTAGGGTGTGTGGGGTTAGGGTAATCTATTTGGAAGCCGTTATATACTTTGATGTGAGATTGTACATATTCTAATGTGAGAATGTACATGTTTTAATGTGACGATGTACATGTTCAAATGTGAGAATGTACATGTTCAATTATGAGAATGTATATGTTTTGATGAACATCTGTACATGTTTGTATGACCGTCTGTACAAGTGCTCTTCCTTATATGTACATGTTTTAATTTAAGGAAGTACATATTTAATTATTCGTACAGATTTATATGACTATCTATATGTTTTTAATGCGAGGATGTACATGTTTTTACGTGAGGATGTACATGTTTTAGTGAATATTTGTACAGGTTTGTATGACAAGCTGTACAAGTTTTCTTTTACGTTCTATGCTCTATACATGTAAAAATAATTTTTTTTAAATTGTCAAAATATATTCATGACGGGTCTTGTTTTGTAGAGTGTGAATTTAGGTGAACAATGATATTTTTTTTAATTTGGACTTATATATTAAAAGTTACAACAATTTAAAGTTTTATGACAGAAAAGAAAAAAAAATCTTAAAAAAAAACACATCGGGCGCTTAAAAAAAAAGCGTGCACTGCTGGGATGTAGCCAACAAGGCTACATCCAGCTGTAGCCAAGACAGTCTCATCTTTTTATATTCAACCCAAAACTAAAAAAAAAATGTTGACAAAGAAACCGCATCAGTTTCTGGAAAAAAAATCCGGAAACCGCACCAGGCCAATGTGGTTTCTGGTCGGTTTGAGGAAAAAGCGCCGCTCTGATATGGTTTCTTTGCCACATTTTTGCACTTCCGCGCCATATTTTTGTAAAAAACTACCGCAAGTAATTCTTTTTCAAAAACAGTATTTTGACAAAAAATTTCCCAGACTACAAAAGCAGGATTGAAGTTTGAGGAAGATAATCTCCAATGGTAATAGCTCCTAGTTAGCCTTACAAAACTTTCTTCTGCAGTTAGCAATGTAGCATCCAAATGAATTTCACACTGCCCACAAATTTATACAGTAATTATAATAATCCGAACTCAAAACATGGGTTCTTGCATAGGAGCATTACAACGCAAACAAAAAATACTTAACGAGAACACTTAGGGGTATATTGTGAACTTTAAAACTTATTTGTGATAACTTTTTGTGAATTTTAGTGAATTTTTTAACACTTAAAACTTCTTTGTTAATTAGTAGGGGTATTTTTGTCTTTGTTGCTTCTAGTCAACGACATAGTGGTAGAGTGGCATTTCGTGACTTTTTTTTTTTTCTAGTGGTATTTCATGAATTAGCCAAAAATATAGTGGCATATCATGAAATTTCCCCGAATTCTATGTGTATTGGGGTACGTTTTGATCAAGTGTTAGGTGTTTCAACAAGGAATTTGTGGTATTCTATTACACTGATGTCGGTGTATTATATCACGTATTCTACAAAACTCTACCAATTCCCTCACGTGTAGAATTGTTACCAACACCTTCTCTGGTTACACACATGTACTTATTGAAACGGTGCAAGGTGTTTAGTTCAGTAACTTGTGGTGTATGCTTATGTTCATGATGGTGTTTACACATAGGTACATATTGAATAAGTGCTTTGTAACGACCACAAAACCACCCTAGTTCCGAGACCGTCACACTCTACGCGCTTATTACCTAAGACACGCAAGACTATATACACTAACAAATCCCAAACGGAACTAACTCCTATATTACACAATTGAAGGTTACAAAGCTCGTTTATACATATACAAAGTGGAAGCTAGAATACAAATGAGCCTTAAAGCCAACACATCGAATACAAAACCCGAGAACCAAAACTAAAAGCAACAACGGAAGACTTCAGCCCAAAAGCTAAAACCTGCTAATCAGACGGAACATAGGGGTGAGCAAACCACAGCTCAGCAGATGATAAACTTCATTAGCTGAGCATGCTCAAAACAGATACATAACATATATATATATATATAAATGGATATACGAAAGCGCTTAGACAAAGCAAAATTAGAATCAAAACGGAAGACTTTCAAAACAAACATAAGTCTAAAACAGAACGAAGCTAAGCGAGATCAAAACAAACACTTAAGCAGAGGAAGACAGAACCAAGTCAGAAGCTTTACAATAAAAAACTTAAGAAGACGGAAAGCACACAACAGACCGTCTCAGATCAAACATAGACAGAGTAGAAGGAAGCACATCACTTTACCAAAACAGAGGCGGGACCCTAGCTCACAGCACACACATACAAAAAGGGCAAAATACCCAAGGATCAAAAGATCCATCGACAACGCAGAAATGGTCAGAAGACCAATGGGCCTGTCAGCTCCAGAACAGAAATGGCCCGAACACCAAAGAACCCATCGGTTCCATAGAAACAGAATGACATCTACGTAGGATGCTACGCGTTAACCCGACCCAATTAACCATGGCTCAGAATGCACATAAACTAGGAAACACAGGCTTAAACATTCAGAACAGAAGGTATTGTGAAAAAGTAATACCAAAGCACAAAGCTTAAACATATCGAAACAAAGATCATAGCTGAAACAGAAGTCTTTAAGCCAAGACTAGCAAAACACGGAAAGCCGAACAAAAACAAAAGTCAAAATCATACTCTTAAAGTCATTCGAAGGTTATTAACAAAATAGAGCACTTTCAGAACATAAATACACATAAACACATGCTAAAACATGTCAAAACAGATAGTACACACCTAGAAGATCATAACCCCGCAAACAAAAGTTAAAACCTAGCTCAAACGAGCATTTTAGGCAAAACAGAAGGGGTGTCCGGACGTATGTTTGAACCTACAAGTTCGGACGCATGCCGTGACACAAAACAGAGGTGTCCGGACGCACGCCGAACCACAAAAATACACACGTCCAGACATATATCCGGGTCACAAGTCCGGACGCATGCCCAGTTTGTAAATATAAACATGTCCGGACGCATGCCCAGTTTGTAAATATAAACACGTCCGGACTTACAAGTCCGGACAAAGTCCGAGAAAATTCTTACGAGGTGTCCAGACTCCAAGGGGCGCAGCGAAAGAATCTTGGCAAAGATGGAGAGGATAGGAAGATTCTTCAACCTCAACCGAATAAAGATCGGGATCAGAATCAGGAGAAAGAGAATATGATATCCTGGATCGGAGGGAGATGCTCGACGTAAGCATTTGGTTTAGTATCAGCAAAAACACCACCTAGTCTCTGGGCTTGCAATTTTGGACACAAGTTGAACTGTAAACCCATACTCGTCCAGCGGAAGTCCGGACAAGACATAAAACAAAGAGAATCTGAGATGTCCGAAGCCACGTCCGGACCTAATGTCCGAACGCAAGTTCGGACGGAGCAAAACTGTAAAATTTCTAGTGACGAACAGAAGCAAAACTAGAGGCAAATCAACATTGAAATTTATGGAGATCTTCACTACAAAATACGCAAATCGATCGAAACACACTCCCACGGAGGTTTAGTAGAGCAAAACGCAATTCCAAATCCACCACAAATCAGAGAACACATCAATCAACATACACGTAAACAAAAGCGAAAACCGGAAACCACCATGGGTGAACACACACAACCGAGTCCATGTGCCACCTACCTTACATCCGTAGCAAAGCACACCTCTTCGAACTCCACTTGGAAGACTCCTCAAATCTCCACTCGAAAACAACAATCTTTCGACTGAACAATTCCGGAATCGAAAACAGAATCAGGAATGGAGAAGGGAACAAACTAAGAACAAAACCTACAAATTCATGAACCACAAACCTGATGGAAAACCGACAGAAGACCGAATTCCCCGAGTTAAATCATCTCAACAATTAATTAAATGAGAGAAGAAGGAGATGAAGGGAAGAGCAACAAAAGACGCTGGGAAGGAGAAGCAGAGTGGAAGTTAAGAGAGCACAAAAGGAAAGAATGGGAAATGAAAGTCAAGAATGAGGGAAAATAAAAATGAATTTGAATTTAGAAAATCCCTTTTCCTAACTCCTTAAGTAAATAACAATGGAAAAGTCATTTCTAACCCTCCTTCCTCAAAACTAATATGAATGAGCAGAATAATGTCATAAGGTGACTAATATAAGATTAGAATAACATGAACTCCCTTTGCGAACCAAAAATAAAATAAAAAAAAAATCTGGGGCACAACATGCTCAGTGTTTCATCAGGAAAATCAGCGTATTCTGTTATGTTGATGTTGGTTTTTTATATCTTGTCTGCTAGTAAACAATACAAATGTCTTTACGAATAGAATTGTTTCCATCACCTTGTCTGGATTTTACGCATGTACTTATCATACAGGTGCAAGGAATTAATTCAGTTTTTGTGGTGTATGCCTACATTCATGATGATATTTATGCATAAGTACATATTGAATAGGGGCTAGGTGCTCCATCAAGAGAATCATGGTATTCTGTTTTGTTGAAGTTGGTTTATTATATCTTGTCAACTAGAAAACAATATAAATGTCTTTAAGAATAGAATTGTTACCAACACCGTGTCTTGTTTTACACATGTACTTATTGAATAGGTGCAAGGTGTTTAGTTCAGGTTTTGTGGTGTATGCCTATGTTAACGATGATATTTACGCATATGTACATATTGAATAGGTGCTTGGTGTTTCATAATTGGATTCGTGGTATTCTGTTAAAGGGTGTTGTTAGTGTATTATATCCAGTCTGCTTGAAAACAATACCAAAGTCTTTACTAACACAATTTGTAAACTTTTGCTGGTTTGAACAGAATACAAAAATGTTGAAGAAACAAAATGTTAACTACCCAATGTTTGGTATATAATGGAAATTTATGAGCATTATAAAGTGTAAAACCACTTCAAAAAGATTAACCTGCACCACACACCCAAAAAACACTATAGGAAAGTTAAAACGTTAAAAGGTTTATTTAGGGTTTAAAGTTTTCCCAAACTACAAAACCTAAAACTCTATCGAGTCAGTTGCGACATTATAAATTTCATGTATGGTAATATTTTTATTCATTCTGCACATCATATTGTTCCAACTGACTTGGCTAACCCTTAACCCTGAACTTCAAACCTTAAAATCAATCTTCGACGTTTTAGGTTTCCTAGGGTGGTTTAGGGGGTGTGGTTTAGGGTAATACTTTTGGAGTGGTTCTACACTTTATAATGTCGCCTCTAACTCAACAGTTTTTTAGGGTATGGGGTTTAAGGTTTAGGGTCATAAGACCCTAAACGCTAAACTTCAAACCCTAAAATAAACCTTCGACGTTTTAACTTCCCTATGGTGTGTTTTAGGTTGTGTAGTGTAGGGTAATATTTTATACTTCTTCGTCACATCATATTGTTGTCACTGACCCGACTAACCCTTAACCCTGAACTTCAAACCTAAAAATAAATCTTCTACGTTTTACCTTTCCTGGGGTGGTGTAGGGAAATCTTTTTGGAGTTGTTTTGCACTTTATAATGTCGCCACTAACTCAGCAGTTTTTTAGGGTTTGTGATTTGGGGTTTAGGGTCGATAGACCCTGAACCCTAAACTAAAGCCCTAAAATAAACCTTCGACGTTTGAAATTTTCAAGGGTGTTTTTAGGTTGTGTGGTGTAGGGTAATCTTTTTTTATTCGTTCCGCACATTGTATTGTTGTCACTGACTCGACTAACCCTTAACACTGAACTTCAAACCATAAAATATATGTTCGATGTTTTAACTTTCCTACGGGTAGTTTTATGGAGTGTGGTGTAGGGTAATTTTTTTGGAGTGGTTCTGCACTTTATAATGTCGCCTTTGACTCGGTAGATTTTTAGGGTTTGTGATTTAGGGTTGTTAGACCCTAAACGCTGAACTTCAAACCACAAAATAAACCTTTGACGTTTTAACTTTCCTATGGTGTTTTGTAGGGTATGTGGTGTAGGGTAAACTTTTTTTATTTGTTATGCACTTCATATGTAAATACAGATGTCTTTACGAATAGAATTGTCGCCATCACCTTGTTTGATTTATATACGAGTACTTAATCAACAAGTGCAATATCAGATATTTGTGGTGTATGGCTATGTTTATGACGGTATTTACACATTGGTACATATTGAACAAGTGCTAGGTGTTTCATCAGGGGAGATGTGGTACTTTATTATATTGATGTCAGTTTATATCTTGTCTGCTATAAATCAATGCCAATGTCTTTACGATTGGAATTGTTACCAACACCTTGTCTTGATTATTATATGCGCTTATTGAACAGGTGCGAGGTGTTTTATTCAGGAATCTGCGGTGTATGGCTATGTTCATGACGGTATTTAAAAATTGGTACATATTGAACGGGTGCTAGGTGTTTCATCAGGATATTCATGGTATTATGTTACATTTAGGGGTGTGCACACAGTTAAAACGGATATCCTTTAACCGAAGTTTAAAATAAAGTACGGTGTTCGGTTATAACCGAATGAACCGAATTTAATACTTATATTTGTTTTAACCAATAACCTTTTTTTATTATACTAACAACCGTTAACCGCCTGATAACCGAAGTTCATGAAATAACCGAAATAATTGACGTTCCTGAATTAACTGAAATAACCGAACTTCCTAAAATAACCGAAATAACCAAACTTCCTAAAATAGCCGAAAAAAGCGAATTATGAATTAACCAAAATAATCAAAACCTAAACCTAATCGAGTGAGTAGCAACATATTAGATAAAATTATTGGGTTGAGAAAAAAATAAAGTTTATAAAAATATTTTTATAAAAGTTTGGTTATTACGGATAACTGAAATTGGATTTTCAATATCCATTAGCCGAACTGTACTTTATTACGGAAAACCGTATTAACTGAAATAACCAAACTTTGTAAAACGGTTAAAAAATACGGTGATCGAATCCGAAAAACAGAACGGTTATTTTGGATAACTGAAATAACCGCCTCGTTTGCTCACCCCTAGTTACATTGATGTCGGTGCATTATAGGTCGCCTGCTAGAACAATACTAATGTCTCTACGATTAGAATTATTACCAACACCTTGACTAGATTACACACAGGTACTTATTGAACAGGTGCAAGGTGTTTATTCAGTAATTTATGGTGTATGACTATGTTCATGACGATATTTACACATTGGTACACATTGAACAAATGTTAGGTGTTACCAATACCCCGTTGGTTCAGTGGTGACTGAGACTAAACTTGGTAGGGAGAACCACGGTTCGATCCCCCGCAACGGCTATTGGGAGGGGACTGGAACCTATCCTCCCAGAGCTGATCCCCGATCCGGATGTAGTCCAATAATGCGAACCAGGCGGTTCCAACAAAAAAAAACAAATGTTAGGTGTTTCATCAGGAGTTATGGTATTCAATTATATTGATGTCGGTGTATTATATCTTTTCTGCAAGAAAACAATACCATGTCTTTACTATTAGAATTGTTATCAACACCTTGTCTTGATTATAAACAGGTGCTTACTGAACAGGTGCAAGGTGTTTTATTCTGAAGTTTATGGTGTATGCCTATGTTCATGATGGTATGTCAACATTGGTACATATTGAACAGGTGCTACGTGTTTCATCAAGAGATTCATGGTATTTTGTTATATTGATATTGATGTATTATACAAAGCAAGCTGCTGAATGCCAAGAAAAACAAAGTTCATTTTAACATCTCTTGACCGCAAAAAGGAACACATGAAGCTTGGTTGTATATTAGAAGGATTTTATGTGAGTCTATGACAAAAGAAGAAAAAAAGATTCCTGCTTCAAATCTTCATAATTTGCTTCTAAATCTATAGACATCTGATCATTAGTGTTCAAAAGTTTGAAATACCCAATCCTAAAAGGCATGATCATCTCGAGAAATCAATTGAATCGAACCACAATTAAGTATAGCTTGAGCAAAGCAAGTCAAACCCTACCCAATACAAACTTTAATCATTAGCACTTCTCTAATCATAATATCAGCGTAATTGTCAGCCAATACTTGCTTCAACAATAACACGCAGACCCACCACCACATGTATCAACAAGTTAATTATCTACTTCCAAAACAGAAGCTCCTCTCCCAACACCTAATTAATAATGTATAATTGTGTATATCATCGTGTCAAAATAATATATACAAAAGAAAGTCACGACAATTATGCCATACACACTCCCTATCGAAATATAACAGCGTGCTTGTCCAGGACATCTAGTGTACTTCAAGGCCTCAATACCCATTGGCGAGTCCACTGTAGTTTGTAATTCCAGCACTCCAGAAGCTTGACCTTGGAACTCCTTCATTAATACTTCTACACCAAGCTTGATCACTGACCATACGAGAAAAATGATTATGATAAATAAGAATCTAATCAAATGTAGAATGCTTATTTCTCGACTGTTACGGAGTGCAAATGTATATTTGGTACATACAGCTAGAATAACATTTCTTACCAAGAAACAATGAGATGCTGGAAAATGGAAAACAAAATTCAGCCTATGACTTAAATTATAGCTTCGCTATTAGAAAAACAGATCAATTGCTTCATCAATCCAAATGAGAAGACACGAACAAGAATAGCACAGAATACTCCAAATCATTCTCTAACTAACCTATCTTTTCCTTTTGCATTGTGCCCGTTGACCCTTCTTTGCATGTTTTTGTAACACCCCCGATTAACCAACCGTAGTCCCAACGATGCGCCAAACGATGATACAGCGGAGTCACAATTCCAACCGGGTGTCACAGACGCCAACCACCCACGTGGTTGACACAACAACACTATCAATACTATGCTGCGGTCTGAATGACTGGAATTAAACCATAACCAAATCCAAGTCCAACACAAAGATACAAACCGAGTACCGAGAGTCTACAACATAAGTTCTTAATCCAACAACATAAACCGAAAGTACAACCCATACATTAAAAACATACTACTAAAAGTCTTGCCCATGTGGACTACCCCTATGGTAGTCACCCTTGCCTACTCTCCGTCCGCTTCCCGTTTCCTACCTGTAAAAATAAAGGACTCAGCAAACCATGCTGAGTATGAACGTGTGAAGCCCGCATGTTACCGGGCTACACGACTACTTGGTCGAATATGATTAAGTCAATTTACATGCTATAATAAAGCAGTAAAGCACATCACAATACATCATAGTTTCATACACACTTAAAGGTAGCAAAGCATTAGCAACAAGCAACCAAGCATAACATGCTGGCAACATAGCAATATCAAACACGCAACCGAGCACAACAAGCTGCTAATATAGCAACAACAATCATGTAAGTCATCAGACGTGTGCATAGGTATGTTTACCAATGATCCTCACTATGGGATCGTTCGAGCGTTGTGTGTTTTCATTTCTTTTCTCTTGTTCCCACGATGTGTATTCTCTTTCTCTTTCCTTGCACCAGGTCTGGGGATATAGTTTAGATCCCGTGACCATAACATATAGGTGCCAATCTTTCCTTGTTTCTTAAAGAATCACATTTGTGAGTTTTCTTATTTGCTTGGTCTCATTACACATGTTTTCCTCTATTCTCTGGCACAGAGTCAGGGGATATAGATTAGATCCCGAGACTTTATTATGTAGGTGCTAATCATTCCTTGTTTCTTTAAGGGTTATTTGTGAATTCTTTTATCACCGCATGTTGGAGGACGTCTCCTCCATAGCTAGTCCCCCATTCCCGACACCCAGGGTCGAGAAAGCGGAGTCACCTCTAGACTCCAGGATAAGCTCCACCAATTTGTCACTCCCCCATTCCCGACACCTAGGGTCGAGAAAGCGGAGTCACCTCTAGACTCCAGGATGTGCTTCACCAATTTCCAATCCCCCATTCCCGACACCCAGGGTCGAGAAAGCGGAGTCACCTCTAGACTTCAGGATAAGCTCCTCAATAGACGGTCGAAAGATCTGATGCAGACACCTCCTCCCGAGTGTCCAAACCGCGCGGCCCGAGATGTTGTCTTCCCGAGTTATTCTCATATTCCACCAGTTGGGATTTAATGTTCATTATCATTAATAGCTTGACACCATAGTGGGCGTCGTTAGAAGTCCTCTATAGTTAGAGAGGAGTTGTCTCTTTGTATAGTTCTTTTGTTTTGTCTACGTGGTTCGTCATGTCCCACCAATTGAGACTTGCTCTTCATTATCATTAATGAATAGACACCATAGTGGGTGTCATGGTAGTCCTCAATGGTTTAGAGAGGAGTTCCCCTTATAGAATCTTCTTTGTTTTCATAATTCGTAGTAGTTCATCTCAAGTTCCATAAACGAGAAAGGGACTAAACTACTGTGTGCGTGCAAGTAATATGCCACAAGGAAATATATAACAAGCATATAAGCGAGCCACAAGAAGCAATCCATTCACATGCTTTACACAAGATCACAACAGACAAATAAGCACGGTAAGAAAAACATTCGTTTTCATGCATTAGTCTTGTGGTCATAGTCAAACAAGGCACACAGCACACAAGCCGTGTAACACGGCAACATACGAACCACACATGTCCATACCTTATTCGATAGTACGAGTTGTCTCACACTCAGATCCCGGTCGGAGTTCGCTACGGCCCTAGCGTTAATTAAAACCATATGTCAGTTTATCATTTCATGTGATGACACTTTATATCGTATGTTATTCCCTAGGTATGTTGTTAAATGTTTAGTTTATATTAACCCTTAGAACTTCACATGCATTAATTCTAGGCTTATCTTACTCCTAGGACATTCACACCTTGTTTTATACGATAACTAAGTCCTTTTTCCCTAGCCAATGTTTTAGAGCGTTTCAAGCGTTATTTATGTAACAAGTTTATATAAGGTAGGGATAACTTGTCTAATGTGTATTCCCTTCTTAGATAGATAGGCGAGTAATGTTTTAAACCTCGTATCACAATAATATAGTCTCTAAAATACCCCTAGAACCTAGTTATACAGAACCCACAAGTTTCCCCCAAATCTGAACACCACTCCCATGTACTACCTTTTCTAACTTTACTCCCAATGTAGTGAACCGATGTTTAACCTTCTCATTATGTTGTGCTAACCTAGTTATATCTATTAGCTATGATTTAGGTTCATTATTAAGCTAACATCACACTCAGGATGCTGCTGTAACCCAGTTATATAGAAACACAAAATTATTGAAATCTGAAACAACACTCTCCATGTTTCCTTTTTGATCCTTGGTTCAGTTCAGTCTGACTGGTGTGAAATTCTCTCCCACGGTACTTACCCCACTAGCTAAGGTGTTAACAATGTTTCAAACTCAGGACCAACCTAATACAACACTCACATGGCTTCTGTGATCAATCATACTGAAACACAAACAGAAGATAATCAAAACCCAAACCAGACTAATGCATTCTCTTTTCTTCTGTTTTCCTGTCTGCTCTTTAACTTGGTTTCTAATTTACCCAATGCATTCATAACTTACTAAGGTACCCTAGAGATGTTCTAGAATTCGTTGGCAACCCAATACACCCCTTCAAACCATTCTGTACAGAGTTCTACAGAAAACAGGTTTTCAGAAAGTCATAAAACTGAAAAATTCACTTCTGTTATCTTCTCTTTTATACACTAATCTAACTCCCAATGTTTTCCCCAACTTACTTACTGTAGACACCAAAAATTCTCACCCCATAAAGAAAATTCCGAAATAATAAGAGGGGTCGTCGCCTTTCTTTTTTCAAAACCTATTAACGTGCGTGCTAAGACAAAACCATCATTTTATAATCTTTTTCAAAACATTTCAGAAAAAAACACAATTCTTCAAAAATGAATTTCCATCGACAGTCCAGTTTCAAGGTCGTCCCCTTTTGTTTATTCACTTATTTTACTATTTTATTTTATTTTATTTTATTTTTAATCATCTATTCACTTTTTCTTATATTTTATTTTATTCTACTATTAGCATTAGTATTTTTATTTTCATTTCTATTTATACACACTCATTTTCATCTTACAAACCCAATCCACACTTGGTTGAAGTTCGACCTAGCCCAATTTCTTAAACCCACACTATTTTCAGCTCATGGCCCATTTCAACTAGTCAAACACAGTCCATAAGAAGAAACCCTAAGTTTTCTATTATAAGACAAGCAAAAACCCTGCTCCTCTGGGGTACGGTGGCCGTCAAAAACATCAATGACATTTTTTTTCTTCTTCATACCAGAGGCTTCCACTCTCGGTTTTGAATGAGCAGAAACAAAACCCACATCTCTCTTTCCCCATTTCCTTGGTTTGTTTTGGAACAAAGAACATGAAAATCTGCAGAACTCCACGCCCTTGAATCCGAGGAAATCAAAATGCAAAGAAGACACCACTCCGATTCTCGAATGTTCTTCCATTTTCGATTTAACAAGAGGAACCAACACCACCACTCATGGCCGATCGACTGCATTTCTGCCAGTCTCTTCCAACCTCTGGATATTTTTCGAACACCAACACCACCCTCCTCTCTTTCCCCCTCGCTGAATCGTCATCTCCTTCTTCCTCAACACTCCCATCTCCATTTTCAGACAGAGAGTATACCTTCCCCTTCTGATCCTTCTCTTCATGGTGGTGGCAAACAAGGAGATGCATGTTTTCTCTGTTGATGTCCTCACCGACGCTTGCGAACAAGGAACATACCTGCTGCGCCTCGTTCATTCCCATCCACCGGAAATTTTGCAACCGACGGGCAACAACGATGCTCTGCGCCTGCTTCATTTCATCCGCCGACGTTCTCTTCGCCATCGGTAATTTTGCAACCACTGGCGAACAAGACCTGCTCTGCGCCTCCCGTGTTTTCTTCTCCAAGGCCTCATGGAGATTCGGATTGCTCGCTCGAAGCGATTCCAGAGTGTGCACGTCTTCAGCTTCAGAGTCTCCATGTTCTCTATGGGTTGAAACGAAGCAAATCACATTCGTCCCCGCTTGGAGTTAGACAATTTGCACTATTGATATACAGGAGCAGTAGTTGCATTCGCCGGTTATAATTTCATTGTTTCTGTTCCATTTCATCAACCTTAATTATCCTGAAGAACTAACATGCGTTTTGTTCGTATTGTTTATTCTTGGCAGGAAATGTTCATCGTCATCCCTTTGACTATATCTAGTTTAACCCATAACCTTTTGTTTGCTTGGCTTCAATGTTTCTTTTATGTCGATTTTTGCAATGGCCCTTCCGTTTTTCTGCATTTCGGTAATAAATTCTCAAATCTCTTTTGTCGGCATCAGCTTCTGGATGTTTTGTTTTGCAAATGTGTGTGTATGTATGTGGAACGTATAGTCTGATGAGTCATTGTGCCCGCTCATTATATTCTGGTTTCACGGTATAAATGTCTTGGATTCTCGTTCTCAATTATGGTGCGGGTCTGCACGATGTTATTCTTCTGTTGCGCGAAGTATAAGTTTGACAAGGATCTGATTTCAGAAAGTGAATCAAACGGGATTAGCAAATTTTGAACCCAGGCCTCATAAATATTGCAGTCGGTTTAAGCTTTGTTAGTTTAGACCTTGTCATTTATTTTCATCCTTATTTCTTTCCAGTATCCTCTGTAATATGCTTTCATCTGGATTTATTGATGGAGATATGGGACTTATCTTTTGGCTTTTGTTGCAGGTTCTGCGAGTCTGATTCTAAGTTCACGCGTTTCTTTTCTCTTCGTTCCACGTTCTTTCTGATTCCAAATCGCCAACTCGTTTTTAGAGTAGCTGAATTTATTTTTAATTCATGAAATGTTACCTATAGAATGGGTTTAATATTTCTGATTTACCTCTTGAATAAGGTACCCCATGCATTGGACCTTGGATTGTGTGAGTTTGCAGACTCCCTGATCAGTACCGCTGCCTAAGAGTTCATGAAGAGGCGAAAGAATAAACTGCAACTTGACCCCGACATATTCTTATAGTTTGTGACTTCCTCATTTTCTTACCTAGTAAAACATTCCTATTCTACTGATTTGTGGTTTTGCCTGTTGGTGTTTGATGTGGTTCTTGCGTGTTTATCTTTGAACATTTAGGCTGCCTTCATCCGATTTAATTGAGCAATTTGGCGTTGTCCACTTGAGTCCTTTGATTACTGTTGATATGATCCTGAATCCCACCCCATTTTGGGCCTGTC
Source organism: Limonium bicolor (assembly GCA_023374045.1). Taxonomy (NCBI): domain Eukaryota; kingdom Viridiplantae; phylum Streptophyta; class Magnoliopsida; order Caryophyllales; family Plumbaginaceae; genus Limonium; species Limonium bicolor. Next base: position 18,743 of record JAIOTZ010001308.1, read on the forward strand.
CATATCCAGTCAAATTGGGCTAGCAGCCCGGAAGAGAATTAGAATCTGACCGCTAAGTTTATGACATTCAAAATTTGAGTAGCTCACTAATCCATATGGCCCATCTCCTTCGGGTTTAAAGTGTTCAGAATAAATGTGAATTACCTAATTTGGTTAAATGCTCCTGTCAACTTTCATTTGCTATGCGCCATGTTTGCGTGCATCACTTATTCATTTCATCATTGTACATGTATCATTTTGCTCTCATTTTCCGTTACAATTTGATTATCACGCTTTATTCCTCCCATCTCTATTTTAGCCCTAGTTATTCCCCTTAGGACCTTCTAAGCTGACAGAAAAGTTTAGGATGCATTATCGCCCCACACCTAACGGGTCTCTCATTCGTTTCGTGGGGCAATAATCTCCTGTAACTTCAGAAAACACTCAAACCACCCTTATATGTATATAAGAACAAAATTTCAAAAAAAACAAGCCCTTAAGGCCATTTTAGGAGGGCTTAGGATGCGAAACCACCCCATGCCTAGCGGATCTCTCATTCGTTTTATGTGGGTGGAATCCTCCTTTGCCTTCGACACACCCCTAATCAAGAGTTAATAAACAAACCAATAAATCAATTCCTCTCACTTGTTAATATCTCACAAATCAGCCCAACAACTTTTTTTCAACCCAATCACAAATAAAGCCCACATAAAAAAGGGGCCACTTCAGCCAATCCAAATAAGGCCCAATTGCGGCCCAACTTCAAGCAAGGCCCTTTTTTTCGGCCCAACTCTAGATAAGGTCCAAATTTCAACCCAATTTCCAACAAAGCCCAGAACGGGCCCAATTTAATTCCAAGGCCCAATTCAAATCCCACTTCAGCCCAATCATCAATAAAGCCCAACAAGCTAAAAAACCACTTCAAGGCCCAATTCAAAAATCCACTTCAGCCCATAACCAAAAAAGCTAAAGGGCCAATTCAGCCCAAAAACAATAAGGCCCATTGCGGCCCAACATCTAAGGCTCCTTTCAGCCCAACTAAGGCCCAAATCGGCCCACAAGCCCAACCATAGCCCAAGTCGGCCCACAAGCCCAACCAAGGCCTAAATCGGCCCACCAGATTTTGGGCCAAGTTTGGCCCAAGCCCGTTTCAGCCCAAACCCATTTTGGACCCAAAGCCCACTCGATCCACCAAGGCCCAATTCGGTCTAAGCCTTGCCCGAGGCCCAATCCGGTCTAAACCTTGACCAAGGCCCAACCCGGTCCAACTTTGACTTTGACCAAGTCCAACTTTGACCAAGACCCAAATTGTAGATCCCATCCAAAATCCAAAAACATTCCTCGTTACTCAGTTTTAATTCAAAAATCCTCAAAATCTCTTTTCTTAGATTTTCAAACAATCATTTTATTCAAACTTCATCAAGTTTTCAAAAGAAACCATTTTGTGGAATTTTAAAGGAAAAACTCTTCTCACATCACAGAAAACTCTTCTCAACAAGCAGAAAGTTCTTCTCACGTATACAGAAAGTTTTCTCCTAAAAACATTTCTTAAAATCAGTGTTTCTTCATCGAGAATTTCGAACAACTCCAAACATTTTCCAACTCAGTCTTCAAACTAAAAAAATAAGCCATTTTCGGGGAACATGAAATGTCTAACACTTTCAAAACACTTTCCTCCTAGTTAGACATCACTTGTCTCCCTTCCCGAATAAAAATCCGAGGCGGGGCACTGGGGTCGTAACCTCCCTTGTCGCAGTCTGGATCTCTTTAGGCGGGGCATTAGGGTGACAAACCTCCCCTAATTGCAGCCTAGATTTTTACAAGGCGGGGTGCTAGGGAAGTAACAACCTTCCTAGTTGCAGCCGGGATTTCAGAATCGTCTAACTCCCTTCCACTCGATTTCAACATTTTCAGTTTTAACGTTTTAACACCCGGGAGTTGGAGACGTTATTAGGGTTTGACCGAGGGCATCTCGTTCATGGTGTTTCTCTCTAAACCCTAGTTTTCGACATAGATACACTGCCCCATCTTTCGAGCCTCGGTACTTACCATTAATTAAGTGTCGTGTTCGAGGGGGTACATAGGGTAATCCCTCGGGATTATCCGCCCTTTTACAATAAAATGATTTTCCTCAATTGCTTTCAGAACCTCGAACCCAAAAAACCCAGGATCTCTCCCAAATACCAATTGCCTCACACACTCAAATAATCTTCAAAACTCCAAATCACTTCATACCCAAATTATCATTCAAACTCCAACTCACCTTAAACTCAAACCCTCTTACAAATTCCAACTTCATTCAAACTTCCAAAGTCTCACAGGCCCGAGCGTCTCATAGACTCGAACATCTCACGAACTCGAATGTCTCACAGAACCGAGCGTCTCACAGACTCAATCATTCTGAGATTTCAATGTCTCACAGACCTGGGCGTCTCACAGACTCTAACCTCCCAAAACCCGAAACTTCTTGAAACTTTGAATCCTTCTAAATCTCAGAGATTACAAATATCCTCAAGCTCCATAAACATCAAAACTTCCAAAACCCCAAGCAGACCTGAACTACGTAAGGTCTAATCTCAGCAGGGAGTTGAGTACGTAGGTAGCCCATCTAGGGTGCGACCTCATTCCAAACAAAAACCCCTTTCCCCCCTCTAAGGTGTTCTTCTACCTCTCGAAACTCTCAACCCTTCAACCAAACTAACTCCAAGACCAGCCTATTCTTCAAATCTTCTAATCATCTAATCCTCAACCTCACTCAATCCTATCCTTTGGCTTTTAAATGAATCTCTCTAAAAGGTTTTGAAAGAGGGCAATCCCGACAATTGGAGACCGAGGTTTCCTCGGGCACCAATCCGAAGTCGTGGTCGTTGCCACTTCTAAGGGGTGTAACCCAGTACGAACCCACATGGAATCTCTGACATGACCAGATAAGTCCTATCCATAAGCAACAATCAGAGTCAACCAACGGTTCTTAGAACCCTCATTCCCTTCCTTCCTAGTATCGTAGGTCAAATTAGGTGACGACTCTAGTCAATTCCGCCTTATAGAGGCATAAGTCCGCGTGGAGCCCATTGAGAGTGGGTGTAGTGCACACTTGCACTCCCCTTTATGCTTTCTGGGAAAGACGGACGATTTAGTAGGTATTTGAGGGATGCCATGAATAACGGGTTTTCACCTTCCACGGAATGGCGTTTTCTGATCTAGATCTAGGCTTCTCGGTCATACCATATTTAGATAGACCCCCCCTCATACCGAAAAATCACCCTCCACACTTACCAGATAGTTAAGTGTACTAGGCCAGTCTCCAACCTAAGCCAGCTCAAGATATCCCAAATAAAAGCCTCTGAAATTTCATGATGCAGAAACATGAAAGACTGAAACCCGAGGTTAATTCAAAACTGATAAAACTGAGATTTGATTCGGTTTTGTTCTACCTTTCTGTTTAGTTCCTGATCTTGGTTTCTTTTTCCCCAGTTTATTAGCCCCTTAGTTAAGTGTATTTGTGTGGCTTTAAATTCCTAGACAGACCCAAGGCCATAAGGCTACGTTTCACAGAAGAACCTGCTACACCAAACCTAAAAAAAACCAAAACTGAAACTGATGAAATCCTTTCTTGTTGTTGTCTTTCTGTTTCTTTCTAGTCTGACTTTTAAATTCCTTTCCAAATCATATAGCTTCCTTGTAAGATGTAGTTGGCATTTATTATATTCAGTTTAAACCCATACCACACTCAGATCCCATCTGTAGCAGATGTTAGACAGACACACACATTTTCAGGAAAACCATAAAACTGAAACATTAGTTTTGATAATCTGAAACTGAACTTGTTCTTTTCTGTCACTACTGATTGGGTTCTTCAGTTTTTCTTTCTCCCAAGTTGTTTAGTTGCTAGTTAGTTGCCTTAATATGATTTTATCCCAAAAGAACCCACAACACTCTTAGTTATACTCCTGAGAGGTTGATATACAAAAAACCTCAGATTTTCAGAAACTGAAAACCAACTCTTCCATTATTCTGTTGTTTACTTCTGTTCCCTTCCTGTTTTACTCATTTAGTTAAGTAGTGCTATTAAGCTCTTAGCCCAAAATAACCCAAAGCAATAAGTCAGTACCGCTGAGAAAATCCCTAAAAACTGAATTGAGAAATCTAAGAAGAACAAAACTGAAACACTAACTAATATCTTTTCTTCTATTTTTTTTTGTGTTTCTCCATCTGACCCCTGATTCCCTCTGGTTATTTAGCACTTGGTTACATAGTTTAATATAGTTTCAACTTTAAGACAACCAAGGCATTAAGCTAAAGCTACAGAACCTGTTTACACAAATCTGTAACTAGAAATCAGTAATCAGAACAAAGCTGCAGAAATAGAAATCTAAAACTGTCATCTTCTCCTCTTATCTTCTTCTGTTTATTCAAGAACTTGGCCTCTAGTTTTTTTTTCCTTATGTTTTCTAATAATTAGCTTAGTGTTAATCAAGGTTTTAAATTCTCAGGACTAACCCAAAGAAAACGGAACACACCTCTGAGAAATGATCTGCACAAAGTCAGAAATTATAAAACTGATACAATTTTCTCTTCTGTTCTATTAATCTGATTTTTAATTTCTCCCAAATCGTTTAGCTTTCTTGTTATGTGTACTACTATAGTGTTAACCCCAAACAGGCCCAAGACAACTTGTTAAGCTACTGAAATTTCATTATACCGAAACTGAAACATAAGCTGAAAACTGAAATCCTGACCTGTTGTATTCATTGGTTTCTGTTTTGTCTTTTCATTTAGTTCTTTGCTTTGGTTTCTACTTCCCCAATCTATTTAGCTCCTTGCTCAGCCCACACAGCATTTACATTGTCTCTGAATTCGGTTATACATAGAAGGCATAGTTGCAGAGTTGGAACTCATTTCTGCTTTGGTCATTTAATCGATTCATACAGAATTTACCTGAGCAACTTAACCTGTTATTTAACTCATCACCATCTGGTACACTGGCTACTTAATGCCTTAGAATTTACTAGCTGCTACCCTCGGTTAATAACATGCCATCTCGGCACTAGGAACACAAAGTTTCCACCCCAAACTCATAGGTCTCTCTGCTGTTATCAGAGTAGTTCACAACCAGTTTTTTTTTGTTACTAACTCACTGTTTTGGATTATATCTTCCTGGACTAATTTATTTTGTTGTTTAACTCTCATGTAGTAGGCAAACTTGTTACGCATCGCATCAGAAATTACTAGGTCCCCACTAGTTCCTTAAGCAACATCCCTTTTTTTTTTCTTCTAAAAACACTTTCTCATGAACGTATACTAACGTAACATGATTTCAAATATGCGTAGATCATTCAGTTGGGTTATCACCTTGAGGTTTTGTCTTTTGGAGCTGGTCCCTTCTGATGGATCCATGGCACAATATAAACTCTCAGGAACCTGAACTTTGGGCTCAACTGAAATTTTTTTGTTGAGGTTAGACTTTGACAGACCAGTTAAAAGATGGCTAGAGCAACCAGAAATCTGTCTTAAAAAAATGTTACCTTCTGGTTGTGTTTCAGTGAAGTGCTGGGCAGCTGCTACCCATGAGATTTTTTTTTGAACAAAGTCCAGTAGACTGCATGGAGGTTTACACACGAAAGGAAAACAAGAGAGAGTTGGGTGAGTTGTCTTGATTTGTCTCGGACATCAGAACACAGCAGGAAGCTTAAAACAATATCTGCTCTGTGGCCTCACCTTGAACTGATGTTCCAACCAGAATGTTAATACTTCCGGAGTGGTTTTGCTACATTCGCTTGTCTGATTTTCAAAGGAGAATCCAGCAGATTCCCAGGAGGCTTTTGACACGCTTAAAGAGTAGAGCTGCAAGCAGGTTCATGCAAGACCAGAAGGGAAAACTTGAGTGAGTGTGGTAGCTCTCTTCGGACAGAAGGAAAATAAGAGGGTGGAGCGTTTTGCTTCTGGACTCTAGCCAAGAACAAGAAGGAGATGAACAAGGTGCCTCCAAGTCGTATGTTTCTTGATGGGAAGAGAGGCGTGGAGGGTGTTCTCCAGTTTAGAGTTGTACGAGCAGCGATGGAACAAGAGGAATGAAGGATGGAGTAATAGCATAGGGTATGTATGCTCTTCGTTCCAGTTCGGGTTGCAGTTTCGACGTGAGCAGGGATGCAGGTAGTGGCAGAGCATGTGGTTACCACGCATGATGGGAACTGGAAAATTGCAGAATTTTTGTGCCCGCAGTCAAAAGGGACAACAAGCTCGAGCAGAGTAAAATTAGTAGCGGTTCTTGCTATCTTGAAAACAGTATTGGCATGGAGTTAGTACCTAAGAGTTAGTGCCACGCTTAAAAGAAGAAGAGAAAGGCTGTTTGGTGTTGGGTGTTGCTGTTTCACTCTTTTTGAAATCGGTGTAGAGGTAGTAGTGCAGGTCGATGATCTGGACAAGGAAGGCACGGTGGGGTTATATTGGGTACCAATAGGCATTATAACTATTGTATCAAGAGGTGCAGTATTACTACCGAATATGAGCACAGCTCAACCGGTTAAGACATTCAGGTCGGTTTGAGAGGTACCGGATTCAAATCCTGGTAGGAGCGTTTTTTTTTTGTTCCTTTTTTTTTGTACCAACTATTTATGCTAGTTTGTATATAGATGCGACTATATAATATGTCGCGTTATTAGTTTTATACGTGACTAATTTATTCGTTACGTTGTTAGTTACATATATACGTATATGTATATACTTGTCGCGTTTTGATTATATGTGCTCATGCGACGTTATTATTTATTATTTACAACGTTACGATATCGTAACGTTACGTACATGTAGTTTTCGTATTCGTACATATATAAGCACGTGACTTTATTAATAGGTAACGTCGTCACGCGTTCGGACATGTATATATACTAGATTTAATTGTTCGTACGTTATTTTATGTCCGAATTATAAAACGCGTTATGATTTTATGCGGTTTAATGTTCAGGGGTATTTCAGTTTTGGTTCTTTCAAACTTTCTAACTCAGCTCTCCATGTATCAACTAGTGTATTCCCATCATACAACACAACACAAGCGCAAAACTGTTTTCTTAATGAGAGCAATGAGCTTGATTTTACCGAATTCAATGTCCATCTTGGATGCTCATGTCCATTCCAATACTAGATCAACTTACACATAATCACACCGCATGAAAATAAGTCCTCCTGTTGTGGGACATTCTTCATCGTCACCTTAAAATCAGCCACCTCAACTTTCTTTCCAATACCGTGGTAGTATTCATCTACCAATTCCAGCTGCAAAGTATAAGCTTATCCAACTTAGATTCACGCTTAAGAAGACATGTAGAACAAACTTATAGAATATAATGTAGATACACATGTATATCAGATAGAGAACACTCACAACTCTGTTGGCTTGCAGCTTGACTTCATCATATTTGTTGGTTAGAAAAGTGTCAAGGTATTGTAGCCTCTTCAACTCCATATCCACAATGAACAAGCGCCAATGGTCATTGAGGATGTAAACGAAGAACTAAACACAGAGGGAATAAATTAAAAAATACTATTAACAAAATGAATTAACAATTGTAGTTAGTAATGTTGTTTTACCGTCTTCACATCTTCTAGGATGACGGATAGATGTTTTAGCTGTGTGTGAGACTTGATGAATGATTCTATGACAGTCATGGTGTTTGAGCGTTCTCTTGGTTCAAGTTGCCATTGTTTGAACATAAAAGATTAATATTATATTAAAATAAGATAAATGAATTAGTCCATAAAAGAAAATGGCTAAACAAACAATTTAAATAAAATAAAACATTTACAATGCTTACAAGAATGGTTGGCTGAAACCAAAATTTAGTTAACCTTCGTACATTGTCCTCACTAGGTATTGGGATTGCGTCCAAACGCTCAACAGACCATCGACGAAGCGGACATGCCGCGTATAGAATGGACAGGACTGTTTTGTTGATTGGGTTACCTTTTTATTATATTAATTTTAATTGGTTGTAACTTTTAAAATATAAGTCCAAAATGAAAAAAATTATACCATTGTTCATCTAAATTCAAGCTCTTCAAAACATGACCAAACATGAATATGTTTTGATAACTTGAAAATTTATATTATTTACAAAATAATAATAATACATTATAAAACAAAAATGATTTTATGGGTTCCAAATTTTGTTATCTAATTCACCACTTATTAGCTAATAAATCATAATATCAATTTTAATGAATCATAATATTAAAATTAATGAATCATATCTTTATTTTAGTGTATCATTACAAACATATAACAATAAATATTTTTACACAATAATACAATACAAAATAATATTTGATATGTATGAAAAATACATGATTCACTATATAAGGTTTAAAATATACCATACAACAATAATAATACACTACAAAACAAAAATAATTTGCATCAGTTCCTGAAGATTGTTATGTAATTCACCACTTATTAATTAATGAATCATAATATCAATTTTAACGAATCTTAATATCAAAACTAATGAATCATATTATAATTTTAGTGTATCATCGTATACATGTAAAAATAAATTTTTTAAACATAATACAACACAAAACAATATTTGATACGTAAGAAAAATACATGATTCACCATATAAGGTTTAAAAGACATCACACAACAATAATAATACACTACAAAACAATAATAATTTTTATCGGTTTCGAAGTTTGTTATATAATTCCTCAGTTATTAGTTAATTAATCATAATATCAATTTTAATGAATCATAATATCAAATTTAATGAATCATAACATCATTTTAGTGTATCATGAGTAACATATAAATATAACAATTTTTAAACAATAATGCAACACAAAACAATATTTGGTATGTAAGAAAAATAAATGATTCTTTTTTTTTATCAGAGAAAAATAAATGATTCACCATGTAAGATTTAAAATACATCATACAACAATAATAATACACTACAAAACAATAATAATTTTTATCGGTTTCGAAGTTTGTAATCTAATTCCCCACTTATCAGTTAATGAATCATAAAATTAATTTTAATGAATTATATTATGATTTTAGTGTATCATCGTATACATGTAAAAATAATTTTTTTTCAAAGTTGTCAAAACATATTCATAACTGGTCTTGTTTTGAAGAGCTTGAATTTAGGTGAGTAATGATATAATTTTTTTTAATTTTGGACTTATATATTAAAAGTTATAATTATTTAAAGTTAATAAAATAAAAATACAGTCCAGTCAGCAGCTGACTGGACCTGCCACATCACATGACTGCACCATAATGGGTGCGGGAGGTCCGCGGCATCGAAATTGCCAACGCTCAAAATTAAGCATGTTTACAAATGCTTCTACGTATTCGTTGTTTACCACCCCTTTCCCTTTCAAGATCTAGTTGACAATTAGGGCCTTCTTAACGATTTTGGGGCCCTGTGCTTAAATTTAAATGAGACCTTTAAAAAAAATTAAATTGTATATATATATAAAAATTATTAAATTAAATTATGTCACTTTACTCTATAAATAAATAAGTAAAAATAAATATTTCGAAGATTTGTGAATATCTGAATCATAAGCACTTCACTTTACTATATTTATTTAATTACTATTATAACTAACAAAAAAAATTTGGGGCCCCATCATTTTGGGGGCCCTGATCTATTAAGCGGAATGCGCCACCATCCAACGTCCCGTTGACAATCACCATCACTGATGACTATACTAGATCACACATTTAAAATAATATTTAGAAGCACCAATACAACATATGTTGAACATTGTTCAGTACTCTTCAAAACCATAAAAGTATTATGGTTGTAATCATACTTACTTTTTCTTCTTATAAGACCATATAAAGGCAGACATCTCTTCATCCTCCTCATGCACAAACGCGTCTTGAACTGTCTCGACATAAAGTGGTCTGAATGCAGAACCACACACGACTTTACGCTTCACAAGAGGGGATTCTCTCGCTGGTAAGATGTCAACATTGTCAGTTTGAAAGGCAACTTTAACAGCATCATCATCTCCAGCAATAATGGTAGAGGTTGAAGCCACCTTCAATATAATTTCATCCACATTAGCGCCCATGTATTTTTTTAGTGACGAGCTGTTTATGGTCACTATTTCAGGTGAACCCACATTCTCTGCTACAGACTGCAGCCTAACTTCTCTACTAGCAAAATTAGCATCATCCACCGGAATAGTATTCGTAACTTGGGTTGTGGGTATTTCCAAGATCAAAGGTTGGTATTTCATCAACATCTTAACAACAAATTCATCAAAACAATAACGATATAGATTTGTTTAATATACATCAAATTAAATTATCAAATCAGGAACAAAGAGAATTGTGTGAAAACAAGGTTATTCGACATACTTGATTTTGTTGTAGCACCAACCTCAGTTGCAGTATCTCCATGTTTTCAATTAATAAAAAAAGTGATAAAATATTGAATTATGGCCCCCTAACATTAATAATTAAAACATTATAAGTGCTAGTACACATACCAACTAGCTTTGTAAGAAGGATGACATTTGTAGCAATTGTTACATGATACTCATGTTGTTAAGCAACTACGTCAACACCAACATCTTTTGGTTTTTCAACCTTCTCTGGAGGTTCCTCCATAACCTCCTTCTTTTTCTCATTTTCGTTGGTCACATTGTCAGGCTTACTCACGATCATTGTCTTGTTTGACATACATTCGACCCAAGCTCTGAAACTATCTTATTGATATTTCCATCGAGGTATCATTGAGCTTCACGTTTTTGTATCAACACAATGTACTCATCCTTTTTCCTTGTGAGCTACAATCATAGTCGATGAAAGAAGTCAAACACATTGGCAAAAAGTAGTACCAAACAGTCACATGAAGTAGTACTAGCAATTTGGGGTAAGTAAAACCAGCAATTTACTATAATTATTACTGTTACTGAATGCTCAACCAAAGTACATAATACAATCATGATTAAATCACAAGGCTGGTTCAATTCATAGTAACACAAGGCTGGTACTAGCCATAAACAGAAAGTGGTGGTAGCCATATGTTGTTTACAGTACCAGCCATATTTAAGATGTAATACCAGTTCTATACAATTACTAGTACCAGACGTATAAGATTAGTAGTACCATTTATACGTAGTAACAAATACCATCCACAAACAATAATTTGCATCAACCATATGAAATAAAAAGTTCAAACAATATGTTAAACGACCATAATACTATAATAACAAACGAATTTTATCAATATTAGCTCCTTCAACCTTTCAATCTTTCCTTCTATGCTTTTTTGAAGTAACCTTTTATTCCTCTTAATCAATGGCTCATCATCATGAAGATCATCGTCAAATACCAAACATCTCTCTTTTTCATCCATTGTTGGAAATTAGCAATAACTTTTTGGTTTTGGCTGTTGTCCAAATAGCACAAGTTCGGGACACTAGCTTCGTGTTTGCCTCAATAAACTTGTACATGTGAAAATATAAACAAAAAGAAGTATACATTAACACTTTTATGCAAACTATATAATAAAAAACACATCAACTATTAATACAAAAATGATCCAGAAGATAGTTACCTGCAGCAGATAGATATCACCAGTGACATAAGCCCATTCGTGTGTGAAAGCCTCTAATAGACAATCATACACATGACCACACCAATTGTAGTGTGTCATCGTACTTATATCACACAATGCAAAAGGGTAGTCGCTCACATCTACCCCATAGTTGGCTTTAGCCCTCACCATCAACCCAGCAAAAATTAACACAAACATCCGTACATATTTCAGCACAACGTTGCATTCTCTTTCCATACAGCGTGCAAGTCATTTAGCTTAATGAAAGAATTTTTTTTTTGCTTCAAAACCTTACTCGGTAACAAATTTTTTGACATCAAATTTGTGGCATTGCCCCTCTAATATTGTACAACCTCATAGGTGTATGCCATAAACCCGGTTGATGTCCTCCCTACTCACTATTAGTTTGGTACCATTAGGGAGCATTACACTTGATGACACCCAATCAAAATTGTAATAGAACCATTTTTGGACATTAAGTGGGACACTACAATCATTTAAAGTTAGTAAAGAACCAAACCCCGCCTTTTCCAAAGCTGTGTGCTTCATGTCACGTTGGGGGTCAGATTTGAGGTCGACAATGATTTGATTGAGCCTCGTCATTGAACATATGGATCTGGACATGTAATATTTTTTAGCCAAAACATTCTCCAGCTACAAATTCATTTCAATTCAATAAAAAAACAGTTTGCTTAACTAAACCTATCATAATGCAACATAGTGAAATCACATAATGCTCAAGCAAATAACCTAATAAAGTATAACAACAAAGGGTTGGTATGTAGTAAGTAATACCAGCCACAAGCATCAGATAATACCAGCCGCAATCAGAAATAAGTACTCGCCACATGTAGAAAGAAGCAACAATCATATTCAATAGGTAGTACCTTATATATGCAGTTAGTATTATCATCTACACTGGAAAAATAAAAACAAAGGAGATTTCTGATATGGCAATGGAACTGCATTAATGATAAGCCGCAGACTTATCATATTTATTCTATTAGTTTTAGGAATATATTAGTGTAAATAAGGTTAAATGGTTAGTATTTATGTTATATTTTATATTAAGTCTATTATTTGTTCAGATTTATGTTTTTACGTGTTTTTCATACAAGGAAATAATTTCTGACCAAGATGTCGGGCATAAGGTAAGATGTCCTCTGCACGACACAAGTACGGAGCCGAAACATGTTACGGCCGGATTTGATGCCGGGTAGTTCCCACCCGGCATAAGTAAAAAGTTGCCACGGTTGACCAAACGTCAGCAGTTAATGACTGTTACCACTCTAGCCCCTTCCGGGTATGGTGTCGGACATCTCCTGTCTGGTACAGGCGTCGGTTCGCACAGATTTGGCGATTTTGACCGTTAACAGTTGGCACGTGTTTTATTAGGTGCCGGATGACTTTTACCTGGCATGTCACCCGGCATACATGGATTTTGTTGCCTATAAATAGGACGAGAAGGGGTACACTTTCAGACCCTTCAACATACCTATACACTCCATTCACGTCTCTATATCCGCCCCACTCCATTGTTGGTGTCCAAGGAATTTCTACGGATCTATCCATGAAGAAGAAGAGAAGATTTCCTTTTCGGGTTAAGGCTTTGATCAATCTCCTTCTCCCCTCATGTATTTCTTCCTTATTTGGAGTGGATGGTGAAGTAGAGATCCTTGTTAGTTTGGTTAGGGATGAGTTCCTCCTTGTAAACACTTTGATCATTCAATATATATATTCCCAAGTTTTACTAAGATTCAGATCTTCATAAAAGGCGGAATGAGATCGCTACTTGTTCTCCTATCTTCTAAATTCTACTGGAGGTTCAAAAGACAAAGGTGTTTTGGTTGAAGAGTCTTAGTGGTCTTTCACCGTTGTTAGATGCGGAAGTGTAGATGACAAAACCGAAAGAGTTGAATAGCCTTATCCATTTTCGTTATTTTAGTCGAATACTGACGAGAGATCTTTGGGTTTGAATTGGGTAACGAGTCCTAGTTTTCAAGATGTGAGGCTAGGATAAGGAATTCGCATTTTCATTCTTGCCGGGTATAATGTCGGGTTGGTTGTGTCCGGCATATTCAACGTCTTTGAATATGCCGTGCATAAACTATCCGGCAGGACATCCGGCACGTTCATTTGTTTGGGTGATTTCAGAAACTTGTTATGTATTAAATGTTCACAGTGGTACTTGGGGTTGATATAGTCCCGAATCATACATTTAGTTAGGATTTTAGTTAGTTAATTTAGATTAGAATTACATTTACTATTCCCCGCTTGTCTTAGAATAGGTTATTATCGGATTAGGACTGATTTTCTATAAGTCCCTTGGGTTCGATACTCTCGGTCGTAATATATTTACACTATACTCCGACCGGGTTTTATTTTGCTACCCGTAGTAGAGTTGTAGGTTTAGTTTATTATTTTATTCCTTTTGTATACAGTTTTTCCTACAAATTTTCTTGTTAGCAATTAATCAAAAGCCATAGATCCTTAAATAAATTACGATGCTTATAAATAGCATGCATTTTGTAGCAATGTGAATAAGATACCATAACACAAAAACAATATACGTACCAGTACATAAACATCATAAAAAAGCGGCGCAGATTGGAGCGAAGAGTTTCGAAGCGGGCCACCGGAAGAGGCTTCGTAAGTATATCGGCTACCTGGTTGTGACTGGGTATGAACGAAATTTGGAGTGTTCCATTTGCAATTTTTTCCCGAAGGAAGTGAAAATCTAACTGCACATGTTTGATTCGAGAGTGCAAAACAGGGTTTGCTGCTAGAGACACAGCCCCTAAATTGTCGCAGCGAATGAGAGGAGGGTGATGCAATGGCACCGCGATTTCGGTAAAGAGATGTTGGATCCACAACAATTCGCAAGTAACGGCGGCAAGGGAGCGGTATTCGGCTTCGGTGGTGGAGCGGGCCACCGTTGCCTGTTTCTTCGACGACCAGGAGACCAAGTTCGAGCCCAGATATACACAAAAGCCAGACGTGGACCGGCGGTTAGAGGAGCCAGCCCAATCGGAGTCGGCAAATGCAGTGAGGCGTAGATCTGAGGCGGCGGAAATGAGGAAGGTGAGATCTTTCGTCGAGTTCAAGTAGCGCAGCAGTCGTTTCAGAGCACGCCAATGAGCTTCCAAGGGTTGATGCATGTGTTGGCAAAGACGATTGACAAGGTAAGCGATATCAGGTCTCGTTAATGTTAAATACTGTAGACTGCCTAATATACTCCGGTATTGTGTTGGGTCTGAGTAACTGGTTGAATCTGGGGAAAATTCGGTGGAAGGGGTTATGGGGGTGGGAACGGGTCTGCTGGCAAGCATGTTTGTCTGCTGTAAAATATCTTGAATGTATTTGGTTTGTGAAAGAAAGATGCCTGTGTTGTTTCTCTGAACTTGGATCCCTAGGAAGTAGTGAAGAGATCCCAGATCTTTGACTGGAAATACGGATGATAGTGTGGAAATGAAATTAGAGATAAGGGTGTTGGAACTGCCAGTGATGATTAAATCATCAACATAAACCAGAACGAGAACTGTTTCCCCATACCATTGGTATATGAATAAGGAAGTGTCGGCCTTGGAGCCCTTGAATCCCATAGAGATTAGGACTTCTGAGAGCTTTGAAAACCAAGCCCGCGGGGCCTGTTTAAGACCGTAAATAGCTTTCTGCAATTTGCAGACAAAATGTGGGTTGGTTTTGTCCTTGAAACCGGGGGGTTGCTGCATATAGACAGATTCAGATAGATCTCCATGAAGGAAAGCGTTCTGAATATCTAGCTGTTTGGGAGGCCATTGGTTCACACATGCAATAGATAGGATAACACGAACAGTTGTAGGTTTTATAACAGGACTGTAGGTATCAAAGTAGTCAACCCCATGTACCTGATTATAGCCCTTAGCCACTAGACGTGCTTTGCGCCTTTCCATAGTCCCATCTGAGTGATATTTGGTTTTGAGAACCCATTTAACCCCAAGGATAGGAGTATTTGAAGGAGGGGGAACAAGGGTCCAGGTGTGATTTGTAGTGAGTGCTTGGTATTCTTGGAGGAGTGCCTCCTTCCATTCTGGGTGTTTGAGTGCTTGTGTGTAGGTAGGTGAGTCCGGAATGAGAGATGTGTTGTGGGCCTGAGACCATGGGATTGTCCCGTCAGTGCGATGAAGAGGTTTGAAAATATTGTTGCGGGCTCTTGTAGTCATGGGATGCTGGGGTATGGGGTCTGGTTCAGGTGAGGGGAGTGGAGGGCTGGCTTGATTGGAAGAGGAGGCAGGAGAGGGGCTGAGAGTAGGGCTGGGTGTAGTAGATGGTGGAGGGGTAGCCAAGGGTGTTTGGGGTGAGTTAGGTGGGATGGGATTGGATGATAGATCATTGTGTGCAGAAGGGGTGGGTAAATGTATTGTGGGTAAGGTTGTCTCAGTGGGATTGTGGTGGTGTGTGTTCTGTGTGAGTGTGGGATAAGGAAAGCAACCCTCATCAAATAGAACATCTCTAGAAATATAGAGTTTGTTGTGAGAGGGATCGAGGCACATGTATCCTCTGTGGTGTGGGCTGTAGCCTAGGAAAATGCACTGTGTGGTGCGAAAGGACATTTTATTTCTGTTGTAGGGCCTTAGATTGGGCCAGCATGAGCACCCAAAGACTTTCAGAAATGAGTAATCAGGTGGTCGATGATATAGAAGCTCATAAGGTGTTTTGGACTGAAGGGCAACCATAGGAGTTCGTTCCTTAAGAAAGATGCTGTAGAAAAGGCTTTATCCCAGTAGAGTAAGGGAAGAGAGGCATGGGCTAGAAGAGCAAGACCTTTGTCGACGATAGTGCGGTGTCTACTTTCAATGCTCCCATTTTGACTATGGGCATAAGTGCAGGTTAGTCTATGAGAGATCCCTTGAGCTCTAAGAATAGGGGTGAGAGGTTTGAATTCACCCCCTCCATCTGTCTGTAGAGCACGCACCAGAATACCAAACTGCGTCTTAACATATTGAATGAATTGTAAGACTAGAGCAGACACACAAGACTTTGCTGATATAGGAAAGACCCACAAATATCGAGTATAATCATCAACAACAGCAAGAAAATACTTAGAACCATCAGAGCCCAACATCGGGGCTGGTCCCCAAACATCAAGAAAAACCAAGTCAAATGCAGCAGTAGAAGTAGTAGAGGATGGGGGATAAGGAAGGGAATGCATTTTCCCTTTATAACAAGCATCACAAACTGAACTAAGTGACTGTAAGTCTGTAGCAGGAAGGTTGTACTTATGCAAAATCAGACGGGTTGTTTTAGTAGATGGGTGACCCAGTCTCAAATGCCAAGTTTTGGCATTAGTCTTTGCTGTGTAATAGGCTGCTGGAGCGTGTTGCTTAGGTTTGAGAGAAG
>JAIOTZ010001309.1:0-35651 GCA_023374045.1 Limonium bicolor
ACATTGTTAATCATTTCTAAATTATAGTTATAAATAAGATAGATTACAATTACAAAGCTACATTATAATTAACGAATTACATTTATAATTATAAAACAAAATTATAAAGCTAAATTCTAATATCAAGGTTAGATTATGATTATAATATACGAATTACATTTATAAATTTAATTTATAATTACAAACTATATTATCGTTAATGAAAAATATATAGATTATTATTATAAAGCTACATTCTAATTAAATAAACGTTTTAGATTACTCATCTCGACATTCTAATTAAATAAACTACAAATAAACTACAAAATGTTAATCATGTATACATTATAACTATAAAAAATTAGATTACAATTATAAAGCAACACTATAATTAAAGACTTACATTTATAATTATAAAGCTACATTCTAGTATCAAGGTTAGATTATCATCATAATATACAATATAATAAACAAATTGTATTTATACTTACAAAGATACATTATTGTTAACGAAAATTATATAGATTATTACTATAAAGCTACATTCTAATTAAATAAACTACATTGTTAATCAACACTATATTATAATTATAACGAAGTTAAATTAATAATAATAAAGCTACAATATAATTAACGACTTACATTTATAATTATAAAACTACATTACTTGGTCAACATTCTAGTATAAAGGTTAGATTATCATCATAATATACGATATAATTAACAAATTGTATTTATACTTACAAAGATACGTTATCGTTAATGAAAAATATATAGATTATTATTATAAAGCTAACTTCTAATTAAATAAACGTTTTGGGTTACTCATCACGACATCCTAATTAAATAAACTACAAAATGTTAATCATGTCTACATTATAATTATAAATAAATTCTATTACAATTATAAAGCTACAATATAATTATTAACCTACGTTATAATTAAATAAACTACAATGTTACTCGTAATATTAAATATAATGTTATATTACAATTACAAATCTACAATCTATTTTTACGAAATATAATAAAAATTATAAAGTTACATTGTAATTAAATATAGTACAATGTTAATCATTTCTACATTTTAATTATAAAACTAACATACGATTAACGAAATAAAATTTAACATTACAAAACTACATTATATTATTCACACCAAATAATTCACAATCTCTAACACATAATCAATAACTAACTATAAATATAACACAAAGATAAAGTAATTAACACTAAACAAAATTAAAAAAATTATACTAATTAAAAAAAAAACACTAACCTCATCTGCAGACGCATAAGCTGCAGAAATATGGGTCGTCTGCAGGCTAAACGGTTGATCCTCGACCGGTCCCTGCGCATCGAACACTTGATAGTTCCCCGGATCCATGGTTTGTTCAAAATCAGTTAATCAACAGATGGGGATGTTGAGCTGTTAATTTGGGAGGATAAATACTTGTATAATGTAAAGAGGTTTTAGAGGGAGAGATTAAAAAATGGAGGAAATGGTGGTGGAAGAGGAAGAAGAGAGGAAGAATCGGTGATGAAGAAGAAGGAAGAGAGTTGGGGAGGAAGAACAGGAAGCGGCGCGGATGGGTTGAAGAAGAAGAATGAGCGCGGCGTCTAATAGAAGTGCGCTAGGTTATTTTGTTTTTGTCGATTGTGAAGGAAGCGCACACTGCAAGTCAGTCAGCCAGGAGGCTGACTTGCGGTGTGCGCTTCCTTCACAATCGACAAAAAAAAAAAAAAAAAAAAATTTGCAAAGGAGGCGCACAACAGATAGCAGTCAGCTAACAAGCTGACTTCTGTTGTGCGCTTCCTTCACAGCAAAAAGAAAAAAACACACCTGCGGTGTAATTACGGAAGAATTCACACCTCAGAGGGAAATGAGTTGTGAATTTGCCTCTGGACCGAAAATTAGCCTGTCACATACATCAATTGTCATATCAATTTTTTACATTCTCTTACTTATAATTTCTTCATACGTTTTCCAACTTCAACAGACATCCGTAAAATGATCTATCCAAAGGAATGAGAACTAAATTCCACCTCATCTTAGACTCACCTAGATATCCAAAATGGCGAATATTCTATGCAAATGGGAAGTGGGTGAAATTATGTTGATTTTTATAATTTTTATCCGATAAAGGAGAAAATCAGTGGCCTTCACCTCCCTTCGTCAGCGCAAATCCACTTGCTGACAATCAAACACCTACTTGTATATAATAATTCTACATTCCAGTCAAAAGAATAAAATAAGTAAAAAGTTTGGCGTTCCACCCATCACTCGACAATTGGATTATCGCGAGCACTTGCGTCACCAACGGGAGACGACTCCCCGCTTCTTCGCGTGCCTTGGCCGTTGGTTCCTCCTATTTGTTTCTTTTACTCTCCTTCCGCTCTTCTTTTGTTTTAGTCCCTATTCATCCTCCTTGTCGTAGTTCACTTATCTGCTTCGCTTAATTACGTGGTGCAGTGGACAAGAAAGACGAACGGAAGCTGTAGCCGACAAATCTGTTAAGACGGATTCGTTAATCAAATAACCATGTCTTCTATTAACGTCTCTTGTCATTCGAAAGCAGCTGTTACCCGTTTGGATTTTGCTGCCGCTTTACCGCTTTAGGTAAATATGAATATAGCCTCGTTGCTAAACTTCTCGCAGCTTATAAGCATTGACTTAGCCTTATAATTTTCTGGGTTCTCCATTGTGAATTATTTTTATGTTAGGTGCCGGTCGGTTGTGTTGTTCCATTCTTGATTTACCAAAGTTTTTAGTTTTTATTCGTTCCACTTGTGCGATTCAGTGTTTATGACTGTTTGACAATTTGCATATCCCGTGGTATGTTGTGCACTTGTTAGGAGAGGAAGTTGGCGTTGACGTATTTTGCATCTGATACCATTCCGACGTGAATGGTATCAATCGTTCAAAGTAATTTGATTGGCCGTATAGTCTATTTTTAAGGAATCAATCTTAGTTCCTGCTCCGACTTTAGGGTTTACAGGGTAGGTCATATACTTTGGTCTAATCTTTTTCTATATTCGTATTGTACCACCTGATGCCCCAAGTAATCATAATAAAGTTGTTCTTTTTGTAATATAAAACTGAAATCTCATCCAACTTAAAGCATTGCTTTAGAACTTCAACAGTTTCATACTGTGCGTGTTAGAAACGACATATTTGTCATCAACTTGGAATATGATATGGTGCTTGCCTGTATATAGATCTTGTAAAAACAATGAGAACGTGAACAGACTACGCCCTGGCAAACAAGTCGTTACCAAACAGTTCAAGTTAGATAACTTGCCACTACACAGTCTGAGGAGTGAATTCAAAACTAGAGCTGCGGTTGTCTCAGGGGAAGGGGATATCTTATCTCATCCAAATGGGGAGCAGTGATTTATTGGGAAGATCCTTCAGCAGTGATCGAACCTGTTGCATTGAGATCCGAATGAAGAAGTGGCGTTTGGGACTCTTTCTGCTGATACTGCTCCATCATCAATGGGGGAGCCTCCACAGAGTGATGAATTTGATCTGGACCTTCCAACTCAAGGATTTGCTTCTATCCCTGAAGCCATTGAAGATATCAGGCAGGGAAAGGTTAGCTCTTTCATTCATCGCCCCTTTTTGTCTCTTCATTTTCAGTTCTTTATCAATTGTTACTAGTCTTCATTGTGTTTTTAAAAATATCGGAGCTAATGACACTTGTAATTTAATTACATTCTTTTCTTTATGTTTTGCTTCGTGATAGATGGTAGTTGCTGTAGATGATGAAGATAGAGAAAATGAAGGAGACTTGATAATGGGCGGCACAATTGGTAACTCCTCAAGCTATGGCCTTCACTGTCAAACACGGAACTGGGAATTGTCTGTGTGAGCAGAAAGAGGAGGACTTAGAAAGACTACCTTCCTCAGATGGTGGCCACCGGGATAATGAAGAGAAACTTTCGAACTGCTTTCACAGTGTCTGGTATGTTAGTTGCTTACTAAACTTGAACTTGAGTTTACTATCTAATACAAAAAGACGGTATACGAAATAGCAATTTTGATAAAATGTGAGATGCGATTGAAGCATCTTGTACTTTTGTTTTATCTTAGGATACATGACATGCATCATCTCATGCTTATATAACTGTCATGAAAATTTGATGACTATAATTGGTCACTTGCTCGTACATTGTGAACTTACAAAAAAAATAATTTGGTCGTACCATTCAACAAATGAATTCATGTATGTCGCTGTTGTGCAGGATGCGAAATTTGGCACACAACTGGTGTTTCAGCTCGTGATAGGGCAACCACTATATTGGCCCTTGCATCTAAAGATTCCAAGCCTGAGGATTTCAACCGACCAGGGCATATATTCCCTTTGGAATAGAGAGGGAGGTGTCTGAAAGAGCTGGCCACACTGAAGCCTCTGTAGACCTTGCCATGTTAGCTGGTCTAGAACCTGTTGCAGTCTTATGTGAGATGTGTTGATGACGATGGTTCCATGGCAAGGTTGCCAGCACTTCGAGACTTTGCTAAAAGGGAGAATCTAAAGATCATATCAATTGCTGATTTAATTAGGTAAGTCCTATGCCATCATGGATTTCCATCGCAGCTTTCATATTTACTAATTGGAATGAATTTTGCTTTACGTTCAGTCTCGCGAGCTGTTCTCTGAGAACATTGGATGCTGTAGGTAATAGGGGTCTGAAGTTCTATCCATTTTCAGGAGAAAGGATAAAAGTTTGAGTACTTCGCATTCTATTAGCAAAATTGAAGGAAACTATTTTTAAGTTGCTAGTTGGTTAAAGTGCCTGGGGTAGTAAGCACAAAAGTGTTTATGTGAGGAGTTGAAGGAAGAACTAGGTTTAAATTGCAAGCTGGTCCAAGTGTTTAGGACAGAATTCATAGTAAGACAGTGTTTTTCTACTGGGCTGTAGAAACAGTCACTATAAGATATTTTATGTCATGGGTTTGCATCTCAAGTGAACTTGTTGTTGTACATCACTCTTCATATGTGGATTAGGTACAAATGAAACTAAATAGTATTATGCTTTGCCGTCTCTTTAGACAAGAAGCTCAGATTTGATATTTTTTCCTTTTGATTGTATGTGACAGGTATCGTAGAAAGAGAGATATACTAGTGGAGCGTTCTTCTGCTGCAAGGATACCTACAATGTGGGGACCATTTAAAGCTTATTGTTACAGATCAATTCTGGATGGTGTTGAGCATATTGCAATGGTTAAGGTGAGCTTGGCTGTGTGATTCTTTTAGACTTGTATTCGAGCAGAAAGCAGTTTTATTTATTTATATTCTGCTAAAGCTCTCCCTTGGCTGAGTTCTAGGATTCAACATGCCCGGTTCTCATGTTCCAGCAAAAAAAAAAGGGCCAGAAAGAATGGTTTGTGTTGGTTTTGGATTGGATAAAATGGTCATTTAAAGCTATATAAAGCAGTTTGGGGATCTGGTAACTTGGTTAAGCTGTATGCTGTTATTTATCAATATCAGTGTTTATGTACACAGGACTGGAAGGCAATTGTCAAAATTCATCGTTGCTATGTTCTTATTTGATTGCTGTCTCTAGAATATGAAAAGTTGTATTCTATATTTGAAAAACATTCTTTTCATGTTATTGGTGTGGCTCATATTGTTCGCTAAGATGGTAATTTAAATGATTATTCGGGCACCATTAGTTCATCAGAAGAATGGAAGAAAGAGTTCTGACTGTTACTGAAATCTTGTTGAGTAACGTGCATAGCGAGGTAATGTTATGGTTACTATTGAGTACTAACCAGCACTTATTTTTTTAATGTACAACCAGGGTGAGATAGGAGATGGGAAGGATGTTCTGGTGAGGGTTCACTCGGAGTGCTTGACTGGAGACATATTTGGATCAGCCAGATGTGATTGTGGAAACCAGCTTGCTCTTGCTATGAAGCAGATAGAGGCTGCAGGGAGGGGTGTTTTGATCTATCTACGTGGTCATGAGGGCAGGGGAATCGGTTTGGGTCACAAGCTTCGCGCTTATAACTTACAGGATGCTGGGAGAGATACTGTGGAGGCCAATGAGGAGCTTGGTTTGCCTATTGATTCAAGGGAATATGGAATTGGTGCTCAGGTAAAACTTTTATGCTCGGTCTGTCCATTGTTTCCCACCCCCAACAACCAGCTTGCTGTGAGATATACAATAACCCGGATTCCTGAAAGCTTGTACCATTTGTTAGCTGTGTTTGTGGTTTGTTGTATTCCTTTGGATATGGTGCATGACATCGCGTTTGGAATTATTTCAGATGCTGAGAGACCTTGGAGTTAGAACAATGAAATTGATGACAAACAACCCTTCGAAGTACAGTGGGCTCAAGGGGTATGGACTTGCAATATCAGGTCGGGTGCCACTGATCACCCCAATAACGACAGAGAATAAGAGATACATCGAAACGAAACGTGCAAAAATGGGCCACATATTTGGTCTTTCACATGGTGGTGACGCAACTGATACCGCGAAAGGCAGTGGTTAAGCAGGAAGAGAGGAGTTCCTCTGCCTAATAAAGTAAGCAGCAGATTCTTTGAGTTCTTCCAGTTGATACGCAGTACGAATATGAAGAGGTGTATGTTTGATAGTCAGCTGCCAGTTAAAATAGGAGGATTTCATTTTCTGGGCATGTGCTCGGATTAGTCTATTGATTCAATTATTTAGTTCCAGGATTCGAGGCAACCTTGGTTCAATTCTTATAATACTGTGAAAGAAGTTGTTAAACAACTTTAGCTGAAGAATTTTGCATGCTCCTCCCATCCTTTGGGTCTGCAACCTGTGTGAGAGTGTGTCTAATTATTTAGCAATTGGACTTTTATTTATATACCATGTTTAGGTTGTGAGATTTGTGAGGGGTGTTTTTTTTTTTTTCAAAAAAAAGGGGGGCGGGGGTGTATTTCCCACGTGTTTGGGTGTTGAGTTCTTTCACAATATATGAAGTTTCAAAAATAAGAAAAAGTGTCTATTTTCCTCATATATTATATAGTAATATATGCACGTTGAACTGGTTAGTAGGAGAAACACAATAAACAACTGTTGAGAGATTGATTTATGTTCAAAGACGAATACGTTAATCTGGTGTATAGGCATATTGAGGGTGTATTTTCCACAGCATTATGTCTGATGCCCCTATCAATTTTTGATAGAGGGTATGTGAATGGAAATAAAAATGATGGGTATGAGAATAATAATAGACTTAATGGTTATATGAATAAGATTAGTATTCTTTTGTTTCATTAAGAGAATTAATATTCATACTTTCATCATTATTTGCATGCTTATTGTGCAATTCAAATAATTCAAATTCATTACAGAAGATAGAACCATACATGTTTACTTCAAAATTTCACTTAATTTTTATTATAACTAAATATAAAATAAATATAGAATTCATTAATAAGTACGCATAAAATAAATTTAGAATTCATTGCCAACATATAAAATAAAATATTAAATATTATAATCAATTATTTAAAGAAAAATCTAAAAAATCATTTTAGTTGAATTATTATGCATTAAATATATAATTATTATTAAAATTTTGAAATAATGGTTAGCAATGTAATTGTACTGTGTAATCATAATACGTCATTAACTACAACCAAGTGGCGATTAGGTTGACAAAACCAGGGGTCTTTTAAGGCCTGTTAGGCCCGCTTAAGATAATCGGACCTGATTTTTATATTATTTGAGTAGAGCTAGACTCAGTTTTTTGGCTCTGTTGGTGTCCGGCCTGTCCGATCCGGTTTTTTTATTTATATAAAATTAATAAATAAAAATTTAAAATTATGTAACTAATATAATTGGGAAAATTACACCCCACACCCATGACGTTTGGTGAAATCACACACCCCACCCACGAGGTTTCAAAAATTACTTTGCCCACCCATGTGGTTTCCGGTATTTTATATCCAGCAACTTTTCTAATATTTGATCAACTTAAAAGATGGTTAAATGTTACCCAAACTTGATGAAAATTTACATGGACGATTCTAAGGTGTTATATTTTTGTCCAATGCCAAATCCAAAGTTTTTTAAGGTCTTATATTACCTGTGGGAAACAATGAAAATACGTTACATGTCACATGTTTCATTGGGTCCCACAGATAACATATGAGCTTAAAAAACTTTGGATTTCTCGCTAGATCAAAATATAACACCTTAGAATGGTCCATGTAAAGTTCCATCAATTTTGGATAACATTTAACCATCTTTTAAGTTGATCAAATATTAGAAAAGTTGCTGGATGTAAAATAGCGGAAACCACATGGGTGGGCAAAGTAATTTTTGAAACCTCGTGGGTGGGGTGTGTAATTTCGCCAAACGTCATGGGTGGGGAATGTAATTTTCCCAATATAATTTTATTAAAATTATATAACTAATAAAACTTTATTAAATTTATACATTATATATCATTTATATATTATATATAAATTTGATATATATATTATAAATAATTAAATATATATAACAAATAAACAATATAAAATTGGGTCGGGCTGGGCTTGCCCGCGGGCTCAAAATGTGCCGTGGCCTAGACTTGTCAAACGGGTTATCTGTTCGGGTTTTGGGTCATATCTATTCGGGTTAATATCCATTCGGGCAGTTAAACTTTTAGGTCATTTTGGGTTTGGGTCATTCGGGTTCGGGTCAAATTGGGTTCAGGTTGTAACAATGTCAGGTACAATCGAATTTCGGTTATTTCGAGTCATGGTTAATATTTTTTGAGAATATTATTAAATAAATGTATACCTAATTTCTATAAAAATATACTACACATAGAACACAAAAAAAGTCAATACAATGCATATTATGAATTTTATTCGAATATTATAAGGTTAAATCAAGTTTTTTTGTCATATCTATTCAGGTCATTGATGTGCGTGAAAATTTAAGGTCACTATTATTTCATGTATTCAAGTTTGACTAATTTTTAATTACTTTTATTTTGGGTCATTTTGGGTTCTGGTCAGTTTCAGGTCATTTCGGGTTTAACCCAATCGGGTTTCGGGTTTATTGTTGTAACACCCCTACCGTTAATCCTATGCTTACCGTCTAATCGTCCTGTTATTCCTATCAGATCGCAGCGGAAATACTACACTACTACGGCGGGTGACACAACACCGCTAACCGCCCATACGGCTAGCTAGGCTACTACTATCTACAGTGACGGTCTGATGAACATAATACGAGCTACTAAAACATTACTTACTGAATACAAAAGATAGCATACTTCCATTCCTAGATCACCGAGTATTTAAAGTATATTCAATTACATCCCCTTTTTCAATCTACCAAAATAATGAGTTTCTACCGGCAACTCAACTATACCAATTCACCTTTCTTTCTATACCCAAAAAGGTGTACCCCATGGTACACCGGCTAATCAAAAGTTACAGCCGTGTACTACTCAGTACACCATTCACAATTCAATGTTTACAACCCAAAAAGAAGACAAAAGAAATGGAACTAAGTCCTCAGCATCTTCATCCTTCACGAGTACCTGCGTGTAGTAAAAACATCGCCCCAAGGGGCTCAGCAAAAGCTGCGTATAAACTCCGCATATACCGCGTGCTAGCTAGGGCACCCGACTATTTGACGTCCACTAAACATGCGGTTCATTATTTTCATACATACATGCTTTGCATACATCATACATGCATATACAACACATTACACAATTCAAGGCATCAATACAATAATGCACACAATACTTACCTTCACAACGTTAGCCAAATTACGCATCCGGGTTAATCGGAATGCTATTTACTCTTTTACTCATTTCACATTACTTTCTCTTACTTGCACTTGCTTACTTTCATTTGCTTTACTTACTCATTCTTACTTACTTGCTTATACTCAAGTTAAGTCGGTATGACCTCCGGCCCGGGGACTACACCGTCCCACCTCCAGGATTTACTTGACTCACCAATCCGGGATGCTACCCATTTAAGGGATTTGGGCCGCGGACCAGTTTAAGAGTCAGGAATCGGATCCAACCTCTTGTGTCTCCCCATCCTCACGCGTGACCGAAACTATATCGGACTTCTACTCATTCCAATTTAATTACCAATTTAAGTTAGATTGGTTAGCTTGTTAGGAATTAGTTAGAAGTCCAATAATAAACACATTCGGTCACAAAGCAATGCATCATACATACACACATTCATATTCATCCATACATTTCATGAATTATACAAACTAAGGTTTAAAGAAACTATACGTCAATATACAACACTACATGTTCACAAGTAAACATGATAACTTCGATTCGTGCATTTATCTTATTTGGTGATCAATT
The DNA here is from genome assembly GCA_023374045.1 of Limonium bicolor. Lineage (NCBI taxonomy): Eukaryota > Viridiplantae > Streptophyta > Magnoliopsida > Caryophyllales > Plumbaginaceae > Limonium > Limonium bicolor. The sequence goes on from JAIOTZ010001309.1 coordinate 10,298, forward strand.
AGCACACAACACACAAATCAGAGTAACCAAGATAGCATACGGGGCATGAGGAATTCATACCGTTCACCGTTGTACGTGTTTCCGAACGTTCCTCCGGTGTCACAAATCAAATCCTAAGATACACATACAATCGAATGATTAATCTAACTATCGTTAATTTAATTCGATTACTCTTACGTTTCCTAACTCATACTTACTAAGTCTTTACATCACACTTATATCTCTTTTACTTACTTTCCATTACTTATCCATGGTTTACTTACATTTATATATGTACATATGTATAGGTGGGTATACATACATACATATATATTATATATACTAGTTATAAGCTTACAGTTTTTTTTTTTGTAAGTTATGGGTCGTCCGACCCAGCGTCCGACCCAAGCCATGGGTCGGACCATTCCAGTAGATTTTCGTCCTCTGAAATTCTTCCCGTCCGACCCAGCACTATTCTGTCCGACCCATACTCCTCTGGGTCGGACCGTTCCAGAAAGTTTGGGTCCCGTGTCCAAGCTCCGTCCGACCCACTGTCCGACCCAGACTCTGGGTCGGACGAAGTCAGAAACTTCGACACTTAAAAATTTTGCCTGTCCGACCCACGTTCGATCCATGGCCCTGGGTCGGACCATTCCAGAAAGATTTATTGTCGTTCCTCAAGGCCCGTCCACGGTCCGACCCAGACTCTGGGTCGGACGGTAGCAGAAAGCTGCTACAGACCTTGTTTTTCTTTCCCAATTTCACCCATTGTTTTCCCAATCTTCCTACATACATCCTAACATGTTTTAGTACAATTTAAACACTCTAAATCATGCTAGTTCATTTCCTAATTCATTACACAATTCTATACTAGCTTATACACATAATTCTCCTAGTTTCAATTCAATACTTACACAGTTTTCTTCCTTGATGCATTTGCTACAGATTTTTACTCTAACACTCCCCATCTTTAGTTCCCTCTTCTAATGTCATTTCTAACACCTCTAATGCACTACAACTACATTAACTATCTCTCCTAATACACCCTCTATCTTTCTCTATCAAAATCTGTTACAAACTACATTATCCGCCTAGTTTCTCCTTCACTAAGTGTTCTAATCCTAGGTAAATTTTGCCATAACCTCCCCTATAATTTTATACTCTCACCACATTATTTGTTCACACATTATCATCATCTCTCCTGTTTTTAACAATCATATATATACACAAAGGCTCCCATACATGTATACCAACTCTAAACACTCTTAAAATTTCTGCACATTACCTTCCATTCCCATCAAGGTTTCAACAAGTTTTAAATGTCTTTTAAAGGTTCAAAATACTTATATTCTCCTGCACATTACACTACTACTACACTACCATTTACAATACATATTTTCATTCCCAAAAATCTGTTACACTATACATATATACAAGGCTACACAAATGAGTTTAATTACCTTGTTTTCTCTTCTAGTTTTCCTTTCCTCTTCTTTCTTGCTTCTTCCTTCTTCCTTCTCTCTCTACCGGTTATGGTACTTCAACAAGTCTAACATTATAACCCATACATACATACACCATTTCAATACTAAAACTAACCCTAAACATTATTTAAGCTTTTAATGTAAGTTTTAGGGTTTAGAGATATATTACCTTCCAAGGGTTTAGATGAGGCTTAGAGGAGCTTAAGAACAATGTTTCTACTCCTTCAAAGAAGCCAAATCGGCTGGGGTGCAAGGAAACCAAACAAGAGTTTAGCTTTAAATTCGTTTTGCCCACAAGGCTAGAAAAACAATGGAGTTTCGAGAAGATTTTTACCTCAATAGAACAAGGAGAAGAAGGTGGTGCTAATGGTAGTCTTGAAGCTCCAAATGGGGTATACCCATAAAAACGAAAGTTCTCCTTTTCGATTTTTGAAAAGAGGGAAATGTTGCTCTTGATGAGAGGATTCCAATGGTGTAGTTTTTATAATTTTTGGAAGAGGTTCAAGGGAGTAACAAGAGGAGAGAAGTAGAGGTTTTGTGGGGGTTTCTTATTTCTCCATTGCCATCGGTTGAGAGGAAGAAAATAGAGAGGAGGAAGGAGATGGGTACGTGAGTGAGAAAGTAGAATGGAGGAGAGAGAGTAGAAAGTGAGGGTGGGGGTTACTTTATTATTTTGTTGTTTTTCAAATAAGAGGGAGTTAGTGAGTGTGTGAGAGAGGGGGATAGGGGGCCGGCTGGCACCACACACACACACAACTTTACTTTTTATTTTAAAAGTGGACACATAAGTTTTGGTTATTTATGTTTCTACCCCACAACTTCCCGTTTTTGACAGTTTTTACTAATTCCTCGTTTTGTTGATTTTATTGGTTCTAAAGCTTCACTAATATTTATTAATGAATATTTAGTTGACCAAAGTTACTACGAGTCTGTTTGATCCGCTTAAAGACACGTTTTCCCGGTTACCTCGAAAAACGCGCTTTAAGGTTCGTTAGTGATTTTAATCCGTTTTAAGGATCCGTTTTCTTCGGGATTTGTTCCCTTATGATTATTTATACTTAATTAAGCTTCTAAATTACTTATTAGCCTAATTAATCACTATTCTTAATTACGGGGTATTTCAATTGTATTTAAATTTTTTCGGGTTTTGGTCAGGTTTTGGGTCGGGTCAAACGGGAGGGTTTTCGGGTTGGGTCAAATTTTGACAGCTCTACCACGGCTTGACCTAGATTTTGATCTAATTTTGGTCTAGGCCCACCTAGAAACCTAATCGGGCCTGGCCTGACGGGCTTTCTTCGGTGTCAGTTCAGGGCGGCTACCGGGTCAAACATATTACGACCACCTCTACTATATCCATATTAAAAATATTTTATATTAGATATAATATGTGAATTCATATTTAATTGATTAAATATATCAATTCTCAAAAATATTATTTTTTCCAACCTATTTCTATTAACAAGTATTATAAAATTTTGAGTAAATTACACAGAACCCCCTTGAGGATTGGGCATAATACAGTTAACCCCCTTGTGTTTATCATAATTATTGGTAACCGCCTTGAGGTTACGATATCTCTGACTATGAGCCCCCGAATTATAACTCTGTTATCAAAGCGTTAACTACGTGCTGACCTATCAGCTTAATCACATTATTAATGTCAGCTTGGACAATAAAATTGCTTAATCAACATTGTCTAACTCTCTCTCATCCCAATTCAGATGCATTTTCGAGGTAGGGTTGACGTTTTTTGGACAAGAAAAATGTTGACTAAGGTGTGTTTTTTGTCCAACATGTCATTAATAATGTGATTAAGCTGATGGGTTAGCACGTAGTTAACGTTTTGATAACAGAGTTATAGTTCGGGGACTCATAGTCAAAGATACCGTAACCTCAAGGCGGTTACCAATAATTATGATAAACACAAGGGGGTAAACTGTATTATGCCCAATCCTCAAGAGGGTTCAGAGTAATTTACTCTAAAATTTTGATAGACTTGAATAATAAAAATATCAAAAAGGTAGCTAGAAAATTAATATCTAATTAGTTAAACTATTTTACACAAAATCATACTACCTCCGTCCCAGTCAAAGTGTCTTGTTTGCTTTTGGGCACGTTTTCCACTTCAATATTGAACATATAAAATAAAATAATTTTTAAAAATTAAGTTGTACAATATATAGTTGTTCAAATAAGGAGTCCAATTTAAAACATAGATTTATAAAAATATATTATCTTACATGTTAAATATTGAAGTCAAACAACACATCCAAATAGTAAACTGGACACTTTGATTAGGACAGACGAAGTATCTAATAACATATTTGAACAAAATAAATTATCTTTTAATTTAGAATTTTTTTATGAAAATTGAATTATTATTTTCTTCAAATTGAAACATCTAGAAAATAACTAAATATGCTAAAACTTAGTAATGAAAAAAGATTTATATAATGGGAATGAAAAGTGATAGCCACCCTCCCTTGATAATCAATCTATGAGAATAGGTAAGAATTGATACCTATACTCACTTTCTAATACTCCCTCTGTCCTGAATTGACCGTTTTGTTTACTATTTAGACATGTAGTTTGACTTCAATATTTAATGTATAAGATAAAATAATTTTAAAAATGTACGTTTGCAAATGATTCATTACATGATAAACTATATATTACAAAATTTGGTTTCATGAAATTATTTTATCTTATATGCTTAATATTGAAGTGAAAAAACGTGTCATAAAGCAAACAAGACAGTCAATTCAGGTCGAAGGGAGTACATTTATATTATCTCTTACCAAACATGGTAATAGAGAGAGTTTTATTTCCATTTCCATTCCCATAGACTTATTCTCATACCCTCCTACCAAGCAAACTCTTAATGGTATACACATGCAGTGTAATGTAGTAGGAGATAAGTGTCCCTAGCCTATCTTCCTTCGGTAGTAAAATTGTTGGGGAGAGGAAAGATGTAACAAGCCAACATCTTGAGTGGTAACTATAACACAATCCTATATTTATACTTTTTTTTATATATAAATTGATTAATGTTATCAAATTTAAAGTTTTTAAACTAGGCATAACAAATGTTGGATTATTAAATTTATATAAAAATTATTTAAATAATTAAAATAAATATGATACAGTGATATACTAGCCTCCCATAAATGTAAGCATCAAGGATACATATAGATTATACGCAATCTATCTCCTTTCGGTGGGAGCCTTGCCAGTTTTCTCTCGTCTAGCAACTAGCCCGTTCCGCCCGCTACTTTGTGCCCTTCCATCATGCTAAAGGACAACTCGATCCGTGGCTGAAGTCTGCCCCCGTAGTTTGCTCCTTGCTTTCACTTGATTCTGCTTGTCTCTTTGCACACCCTCCACCGCACTAAGTTGGCTCCACCTACTCCCCGAAGTCCGCCCCAAAGTATGCTACCACGTCTCCTTCCAGCCTTACCCTTCTAGAAAATAGACTAGGGATGAGTTCGCCTCACCTTTTTTGTGCATTTTTTGACAGCATAAATGTACAGCATATGCTGTTTTGGACTTCTTTATTTGTTTTTGCTGTTCGCCTAAAACAGCATAACTGTCAGCATAAATGTCAGCATAAATGACAGCATAAATGTCAGCATAAATGCCCGCAGCAAATGCTACTTTTTCGTTTTCGTGCTTTCACCTCCGTTTCTTTACTCACTTCATAATGCAATTATTGTGACTATTGATTAAAAAAAAGATTTTTTTTACAAGTTACTTTATTTATTACAAATTACATAATGCTTTAAATAATTTGTAAAAAATAGTACTACATCTTTAGCCAAATTTACAAAAAATCACGTTTATAATACAAATCTATAAAATATTATTTGTAATACCACATAGATTAATAAAATTAAAAAAACGAATAAATATACACACTTGTTGATATATAAATTAAAATATTAAAATAGTATATGGAAATATGAATGCATATAAATTTATTAACATACAAAGTTACAAAAATATTATATATTATTAAAACTTATAATTTCACTAAATAAATTCACATAACATTATCAGAAAATTTGAAACACTTTTTCTTTTTTTTACGCTTTTATATTTGTAAGAATTAAAATTTAGATAATAAAAATATATTGTTTAGGAGTTACAAGTTTTGCTTAAATAATAGAAATAAAAATTTTATTGTTTGTGAATTTTTTTATTTATTTTTACTAACAAAATAAAGTTACGTAGTGTAATATAATAAATTATAATTGTAATACGAAAACGGTAAACCACTACATATAACTAACTGAACCAAACATGCTGCATATATGCTGCACTGCCAAACAACAGTTTTCAAAACAATTGCATTTATGCCAGCACATTCCTGCCAGCAAATATGCTGCTTTTATGCCAGCGCATTCCTGCTGTCAAATATGCTGCATTTATGTTGCCAAAATAGCCATGCCGAACAGAGGCTGCCATGAGACTCCACTCCTTGATTCTCTTCCTCGGTCTCTCTGATGTTTCCATTTCTACTCTCTCTTTCCCGGAGACCGACTAATATATCATAACACAAAATTTAAATGGTTGTAACTTTTAATATTATATAAGTCCAAAATGAAAAAAAAAATTATATTATTGTTCACCTAAATTCAAGCTCTTCAAAACAAGACCAGTCATGAATATGTTTTGATAACTTTTTTTAAAAAATATTTTTACATGTATACGATGATATTTTAATGTGAGAATGTATGTACATATTTTAATGTGAGAATGTACATGTTTTAATATGACGAAGTACATGTTCGAATGTGAAGATGTAATATTTTTTAATGAACATCTGTACATGTTTGTATGACCATCTGTACAAGTTTTCTACCTTATGTGTACAGATTTTAATCTGAGGATGTACATATTTAATGATTTGTACACATTTATGTGACCATCTGTATATGTTTTTAATGTACGAATGTACATGTTTTTACATATGGATGTACATGTTTTAATGAACATTTGTACAAGTTTGTATGACCATTTGTACAAGTTTTTCTTTTACGTTCTGTATATTATATATGTAAATATTATTTTTTTAAAGTTGTCAAAACATATTCATGAACTGGTCTTGTTTTGAAGAGTTTGAATTTAGATGAACAATAATATAATTATTTTTCATTTTGAACTTATATATTAAAAGTTACAACAATTAAAATTTTTGTGATAAAAAAGAAAAAAAATTAAAATCTTAAAACAAAGGAAGTTGAACTCACGTGAGTATGTAACCATCTGGTTACAGTCACATTTGCCCAATACAGACTGAGCGCAGCTCATCTGCTGCAAGCGCCAATATGCAGAAGTGCTGCATCACTAAGTGACAAAAAATAATAAATCAAACAAAATTTTCTCTTGAATGTCACTGTATATCGCCGCTAAGTCGGGAGAAACTACTTGAATACTATAACCCACTTCAATCATGTGAGTTGCATATATAGAACTATTATATGTAAAAACAACTCTCATTTTTACCGTTATATGATTAGACTAATTCTAATATCTTTTTTAATTTGTTTTAAATATCATTTTATTTGTTTGCATATTATATTATATATGTTTATGTGTTATTTTTATATTAAAAGATAATAAATTTGAAACCTCTTGATGTATTATGTCTTGATTTTTTTGAAATATAATAGTTTAAATTTCACAATAATTTTGATATTTTATATTTATAAATTATAACTATGACTAAATCAAATTCCAATTATTACTAATTTTCTAAAAAATACTTTTATTACAATATCATGAAATTTAATACACTTAATATAATATTGATTTTCAAACATTTCTATTTACTGTTATAAATAAACTAAATCAATTGTTGAAATTGAAATACAGAACAATAAAAAGAGTAGTATTGTATCGACCGAACATAAGATTACATCATCTTATTTTTTCTATAGGAAAAAGGTAAAAGTAAATCTATAACGTTCACTATACACATTTATCCCTCTAGGTCTAGCTCACTCAACCCAGTTATTCTATATACTTTCATCATATTTCAGATTTTGACAGCATATTCTTTTGTCATCAACTTCAATGTCAACTTTGTCTAGAAATTATTCTTTAAATCATCATTATTGTGTGTTTATGGAATGTTGGCACATAAGCGATAAATTGACTGAGAATCTTATGAGCTAGCAGTTTAGGGAATTTTACATAAAGCGTATTGTTGCACGCTTGTTGTATCAAGATTGTGGTCTTATTGACTTTGCATAAAAACTAACAAAAAGATATTAATTTACACTTCAAAAAATAGAAAATGAATAAAATTAAATTGGTAGAATAAAAAAGAGACATGACAAAAAAAAAAGCACAAGGGAAGATCTAATTACAAGAGCAATAATGGAACTTTGTTTTAAAGATGCTTAGATATTTAGATCTTCTAATAGTTAGCAATAGGGCACATGTAATGTGATGCTAAAACTATGGAGGTATTGATTGTGAATGATTCGAATGCATGACTTTTGATAGTTAAACAACTTGAACCTGCCATAATTCAAGGTGAAGAACAAATTAAACTTCAGCAAACTTTTATTAAAAAAAACGGATAACTGTTGTGTAACTATATGCAACTGTGTTATTTAGATTCTTTTATTGTTGTTTTCATTAAACCATGATTACTTGGAGAAAATTGCCCACATATTGACTAAAAAAAAGATAAAATCATTGCAAATTAAAGATTTCAAAAAACTTAATGTTTTTTGTGGCTTGCATAACGTTACACAGTCACTTGTACTTTGTTAGCTTCTCACTTGTATTATGTTAACCTGTCACTTGTATTTTGTTAACCTGTCACTTGTATGTTCCTTAACCTGTCACTTGTATTTCGTTAACCTATCACTTGTACTTTGTTAACCTGTCACTTGTATTTCGTTAACCTATCACTTGTACTTTGTTAACCTGACACTTGTATTCTGTTAACCTGACACTTGTATTCTGTTAACCTGACACTTGTATTTCGTTAACCTGTCATTCATGTTTCGTTAACATGTCACTTGTATTTCGTTAACTTGTCGTTTGTGTTTCGTTAACCTGTAACTTGTATTTCGTTAACCTGTCACTTGTATTTCGTTAACCTGTCATTTGTGTTCCGTTAACCTGTAACTTGTATTTTGTTAACCTGTCACCTGTATGTCGTTAACCTATTATTTTGAATTTGTAGTTATTCCGGTGCGCTTGACTTTTATTGCATTCATGTTTTGTTAACCTTTCTCAACTATGACAACATCATAAAATATAGAACGATGTAAAAAAGATTATCCTACGTCACACACCTTAAAAACGTAACCACCTATGAAAGTTAAAAACGTCGAAGACTTATTTTAGGATTTGTGGTGGATGGTTTAGGGTCTAATGACTCTAAACCCTAAAAATCTACCGAGTCATTGACAACATTATGAAGTATAAAACGAGTTTAAAAAAAAATTACCATACACCTAAAACCCTGAAGACCCCCCTGGAAAAGTTAAAAAGTCAAAGGCTTATTTCAAGGTTTGTAGTGGAGAGTAACCACAAATCCTAAAAATCTGTCTAGTTTGAGGGCAACATTATAAAGTATAGAACGAGTTAAACAAAATACTACACCACAAACACCATAGGATAGTTAAAACATTGAATAATGCATTTCAAGGTAGTAGACTATAACGTCTGCAGCGCCCACAAACTACAACACCTGCAACCGCTAGACGGTTACAAGGGCTACAACCATCGGGTGGCTATGTTGCCTCCAATCACTGAGCGGCTATCCCTGTCCCAACCTGCTTTGGGCTGTTCATCTTTATGAAAAGTGACTGTATGAAGTAATTTGGTGACTACAAAAAGAATTTCAGTTTTACAAAATGACCTTAACTTAAAAATTCTTTATAAGTTTAAATAAGATATAATTTAAACTTGATAATATACTCCATTAGGTAGTGTTTGATACACATTTGTTTAGACGTGAAAATGTTCTAGTTTTTTTTGTTGCGCAAAATGTTCATATGCACATTAATAAATTTTTTTTAATATATTTATTTTCTCAATCCTTAAAATATTTTTTAAAATTATTATCATTTTTTACAGTATTTTGATTTTTTTCAAAATTTTGAATTATTAACACCCAATGACATATTGTCATGACTGAATAGCATTAGGTATTTCTATCTTTTTTCTTGTTTGATCAATGGTTAGAGTAACATTTCATGAATATCGGATAAAATTTTGAGATATTTCATAACTTTATATTTTTCAATGATATTTAATGAATTAGCAAAAAAATATACTGACATTTCATATATTTTCCCTTAAAACTTATTTTAAAAGGTGTAGTTACCATATATCAAAAGAGTTCAAAGTAATAAGAAGTTCATCTATTTGAATTGGAACTTTCGTATTTATAATTGTAAGTATTTTTCTTTTTGAAACTCAAAATTTTATATACTTAAATAACTTTATTTAAAAAAATCAGTTTAAATTGAGATGAAAGATATTAGAGTTACTATAACGTTTTAAATATATTTACATGTCTAGATTAATAGAAAAGTATTTAAATTATGTTTGTGATTAGTTAATTTTAAACATAAAATAATAAATATTAATTTTATTATATAATAAAGCAGAGATTAAAGAATTACTATAACGATGTACAAGAAATCTATTTCAATTTACTTCTGCATGTCCAGTTTCTCCAAACATGATTAAGTCACACGTCAGTCCCCTTGCAGAGATGCATGCCTTGCAGCACCCGACCCGCTTCCATACAGACTGGGTTTAATTATGTTTGGTTGTTTAGGTATGTACTTTATTTCTCTGCAATATAAGTAGGATGGTGGTTGTTTCAAAAAAAAATTATTGTGCGAGATTCTAACTGAGAGCTGTTGTACACTGTAGCTAGAGTAAAAATGCTGTTTTAGAAACAGAATGGAGATCCTGGCGAAAGCACTTGTCACAATGTAATTGGAGGGAATAAATGAGAATAAATAAAAGGGAAAAAAGTAGCTTAGGCGTGAACACGGGAGTTATGTGGGGGTTGAATGTGGTAGGAGAGAAATTGTATTTTTTTCAAAATGTTATAACTTACAAAATAAAAATGTAAAAATTAAAAAAATTATACCATTGTTTCATCATTTTTTATGCTCTTCAAAACAAGATGTATCATGGATATGTTTTGGTAAACTTAAAATTTTATATTTTTAGTATGAGTATATTAGGTATTTTAAAGTGAATCTTTTTCATTAGCAAAATGGATCTTTTTTAATAATAAATGAACCTTATTCATTAACAAAATGAATCTTACCCCGAACACTCTAAAAACCACCATCGTAAAGTTAAAAACGTCGAAGTCATTTTTATGGTTTGTAGTGTAGGGTTTAGGGTCTAACGACCATAAACACTAAACCACAAACCCTAAAAAACTATCGAGTCAGTGACAACAATATAAAGTGTAGAACTAATGCAAAAAAGATTACCCTACACCCCAAACACCCAAAAACCACCCTAGGATAGCTAAAAACATCGAAGGCATTTTTAGGGTTTGTAGTGCAGGGTTTAGGGTCTAACGACCCTAAACCCTAAACCACAAACCCTAAAAAACTGTCGAGTAGACGACAATATAAGTGTTGAACTAATGCCAAAAAGATTACCCTACCTCCCCCCCAAACCCCTAAAAACCACCCTCGCATAAGTTTGTGGTATTATTCACTTTTACTAGCATTAAACAAAATATTCATTTTTCTTAAACCTTTGATTCACCTTTTTAAAACATTGGATTCACTTTTCTTAAACCTCCGGTTCACTTTTCTTAAACCTCTAATTCACTTTAGTTAAAACAATCTTTTTACGAGAATCACTTTTTCTTAAACCTTTGATTCACTTTTTCTTAAATGCATGATTCACTTTATAAAAACCTCTGATTCACATTTCTTAAACCTCTTAATCTATGCTTATGAGATTCACTCTTATTACTCTGATTCACTTTGTAACAACTTGTGATTCACTTTTTAACAACTTTTGATTCACTTTTCTAAAACATCTGATTCACATTAGTCAAACAATCAGAATCACTTTAGTTAAAAACATCTCTGTTTATGAGATTCGTTTTTTTAACCTCTTATTCACTTTTAAGCAACTGTCTGATTCTCTTTTTAACAACCTTTGATTCACTTTGTAACACCCTATGATTCACTTTTCTTAAACTCAAGATTCACAACGAATCTTAAAAAATATGTACATACAAAAAATGAAAAATAAAAAAATTATCAAAACATACTCATGTTTGGTCTTATTTTGAAGAGCACGAAAAATGATGAACAATGGTATAATTTATTTTATTTTTACACTTATATTTTGTAAGTTATGACATTTTGAAAAAAATAAAATTTCTCTCTCTTCCCTCTCTCCCCTGCGTGTGTACCCGTAGAATATTAACAAATTTCTCTTTTTTTTTTATTCTTTATTTTCCTCCAATAGAGTGTTGACATGTGGCACTCTCCATATTACAACATGGCACCTTCTCCATGTTCGAAATCGCGTTTAGAAATTGTTCATCAAATGACATCAGAAAGGTACGATTCATAGGGCAATCGAGAAGTCAAGTTAGTTACCAAAGAAGGTTATGTATCAGAAGCGAAAACGTTTTCTTTGTTCTATATAGTACGACACTAGTAAGTAGTAACGGCCCTGTTCCATCATCCTTTTCCAATACTCCTTAATTACCTTTTGAATATGATACGTTTCTTACCGTTACTATTGTCTGTTCATTTCCAAAGTTAAGTAACGTTTGTTAAATCAACGTTTCAAGAAATAAAAAAAAAAAACGTTCGTTAAATCAAACCTCAAATATAAATAACCTTCCCGATACTATTGGCCGTATAGTCTCTTTTTAAGGGAATCAAATTTAATTAGTAGGATGCTCCGACTTTAGGGTTTACAGGGTAAGTCATATACCTTTGGTCTAATCTTTTTCTATATTCGTATTGAACCACCTGATGCCACAACTAATCATGATATAGAGAACTTCAACATTTTCATTTTGTGCGTGTTAGAAATCAAATATTTGTCATCAACTTGCAATGAGTCTGGCATAAATGTCACATTTCGATATTTAATCTGTTTGTTTAGAGTACATTTGCTATGTATTTATTGTCCATTTATGTTGCTTATTTTTTTCATCTAATCATAATTTTTTTCAAAAGTTAATTAATATTTTTAAGATCAATAATACCATATACTAATTTCTAATGGTAATATTTCATTATAAAAAAATATAATATATAATCATAATATTTAATTTTGGTTAATATTTAAGCCCTATTTTTTATTATTATTACTTTTGTTTTGTATTTGTAATAGTATAAAGTTAACTAATTAATTATCATATTTTTATTTTATAATTTCTTACTTTATATTTTATATAAACTATTAACTAATTAACTTTAGCTAAAAAAATAAGGTCCCTGAAAAATGGAAACATATTAATATTAATTGCACGTAGACATATTTAATTCAAAATTTGAAATAAGTTTAGATGGCATCTAAGCAAAACACATCGAAGTTTGCATTAAAAAGAGAACCAACCAACCGAGGATACAAAATGGAAATATATTAATATACATTACATATTGAATTGTGCTCAAAACAATAATTTTCATGGTTTAACTTTTGTTGTACTTATTTATCAAGATTTGAGTGTGGATGTGTTTTTGCTAACAATAAACTACCAATCTTATAACATTTGTTACAAGTTTCTTTATTTAGTTTTTAATAAAATTTTAACGGTAATTATTACAAAAAAGTTAAACGCACCTACCGCGTAACAACTTAAATAACTTACACTGTCAGCAAGTAGTTTTTAAAACAGCTTCCCAAAAGCTATCATAAAACAACCAATAAGTATGCTCCAAATATGTGAACGCAAAATAGCTAGCCAAATATGGCTAATAGACGTGCTTGCCTATATATACATCTTGTAAAAACAATGAGAACGTGAACAGACTACGCCCTGGCAAACCAGTCTTTGCCAAACAGTTCAAGTTAGATAACTTGCCACTACACAGTATGAGGAGTGAATTCCAGAACTAGAGCTGCGGTTGTCTCAGGGGAGGGTGACATCTTATCTCATCCAAATGGAAGCATGATTTATTGGGAAAATCCTCAGCAATGATCGACCTTTGGCATTGAGAACCCATCATGAAGAAGTGGCGTTTGGGACTCTTTCTGCTGATACTGCTCCATCATCACCGGGCGAGCATGAATTTGATCTGGACCTTCCAACTCAAGGATTCGCTTCTATCCCTGAAGCCATTGAAGATATCAGGCAGGGAAAGGTTAGCTCTTTAATTCACCCCTCTCCCCTTTTTGTCTCTTCATTTTTCAGTTCTATATCAATTGTTATTACTTAATCTTCATTGTGTTTTAATTACCTTTCTTTATGGTTTGTATCGTGATAGGTGGTAGTTGCTGTAGATGATGATGATAGACAAAATGAAGGAGACTTGATAATGGCGGCACAATTGGTAACACCTCAAGCTATGGCCTTCATTGTCAACACGGAACTGGAATTGTCTGTGTGAGCATGAAAGAGGAGACTTAGAAAGGCTACAGCTTCCTCAGATGGTGACCAGCGGGATAATGAAGAGAAACTTCGAACTTCTTTCACAGTGTCTGTGGTATGTTAGGCCCATTCTTTTGCATCGAGTTTATTTGATCAGCTATCTTTTGGACCGATTTTATTTGATCAGCTAGTTTATTGTTTCTGTATGTCATATACATCAATTGTCATATCAACTATTTTTTCTTCTCTATTTTCTAATTTCAGCTGACAACTGACATCGCTTGATTATCAGTCATGCAAAAGAATGAGGCCTTAGTTGCTTACTAAACTTGAACATGAGTTTACTATCTAATTACAAAAGACGGTATACTAAATAGCAATTTTAATAAATGTCCGCTTGAAACATCTTGTACCTTTTGTTTTGTCTTAGGATACATGATTGGTGGATCCAGAAATTTTGTTAGGGGTTAATTTTTTTTAAACACTATCATTCTTTAAAATATTATATTATTTTGTGTTTTTTTTAAAATTTCAAAAGTTTTTGGCGGTGGACACTCGTCTCATGATTATAACAATCATGAAAATTTGATTACTATGAATTGGTCACTTGCTCCTACATTGCGGAACTTACAAAAAAATAACGTGGTCGTACCATGCAACAATTTTTATTCATGTATGTCACTGATGCACAGGATGCAAAATTTGGCACAACAACTGGTGTTTCGGCTCGTGATAGGGCAACCACTATATGGCCCTTGCATCAAGAGACTCCAAGCCTGAGGATTTCAACCGACCAGGGCATATATTCCCTTTGAGATATAGAGAGGGAGGTGTCTTGAAAAGAGCTGGGCACACTGAAGCATCTGTTGACCTTGCCATGTTAGCTGGTCTAGAACCTGTTGCAGTCTTATGTCAGATTGTTGATGACGATGGTTCCATGGCAAGGTTGCCAGCACTTCGACACTTTGCTAAAAGGGAGAACCTAAAGATCATATCAATTGCTGATTTGATTAGGTAAGTCCTATGCCATCATGGATTTCCATTGCAGCTTTCATATTTACTACTAATTGGAATAAATTTCGCTTTACCCAGTCTCTCAAGCTGCATGTTCTCTTAGAAAATTGGATGCTGTAGGTAATAGGTTCTTAAGTTCTATCCATTTTCACGAGAAAGGTTAAAAGTTCGAGTACGTCGCATTCTATTAAGCAAATTTGAAGGAAACAATTTTCAAGATGCTAGCTGGTCAGAGTGCTTGGGCTAGAAAGCAGTTGTGAGCTGAATCGAGAGTTGATTCAGTTGTTAGCTGAATCGAGAGTTGATGTCAGTTGGCAGCTGAAATTAGAAAAAGTAGAGTGAAAAAATAGTTGATATGACAATTGATTTATATGACATATAGAAATAACAACTAGCTGAATAAACTAGCTTATATATTGACAAAAGAACGGGCCCATGTGAGAAGTTGAAGGAAGAACTAGGTTTAAACATAGCCTATCTAGGTTCCTACATTGAAGAATTATGTAACACGTGTTTCTCTACTGGGCTGTAGAAACAGTCACTCTAAGATATTTAGTGTATCTTTACTTCAAAAAGCTGTTTTTTCATTCTTCAATCATTTTGACGAAGAAGCTCGGATTTGATATTTTTTTTCCTGTTGTTTGTATGTGACAGGTATCGTAGAAAGAGATATATACTAGTGGAGCGTTCTTCTGCTGCAAGGATACCTACAATGTGGGGACCTTTTAAAGCTTATGTTACAGATCAATTCTGGATGGTGTTGAGCATATTGCAATGGTTATGAGCTTGGTTGTGTGATTTTAATCTTGTATTCCAGCAGATAGATTTATTTATTTAATATTTTGCTAAAGTCCCCCCTTGTGTGAGTTCTAGGATACAACATGCCCCCAACATAAAAAAAAGGACAAGAAAGAATGGTTTGTGTTGTTTTCAGTAGCGGATCCAAAACTTTTGTTTAGGGGGGATAAAAAAATTTTTTAATACTATTGTTCTTTAAACTTTATGTTATTTTGTATTTTTCAAAAATTTATAAGAGTATTTTCAAATTTTCAAAACCCCCGGCCCCCCTTTGCGTCCGCCCCTGGTTGTTTTGGATTGGAATATGGTCATTTAAAACTATAAATGCAGTTTGGGGATCAGGTAACTTGGTTCAATTGTAAGTTGTCAGTGTTATGCACACAGGACTATAAGGCATTGTCACAATTCATCGATGGTATGTTATTTGATTGTTGTCACTGGAATATGAAAAGTGGTATTCTATGTTTGAAAATATTCTCTCATGTCATTCGTCTGGCTCATATTGTTCACTGAGATGGTAATGTAAATGATTGAATAACTGTGCATAGAGAAGTCATGTTATGGTTATTATTCAGTACTAACCAGCTTTAATTTCTATTTTATGTACAACCAGGGTGAGATAGGAGATGGAAAGGATGTTTCTGGTGAGGGTTCACTCGGTGCTTGACTGGGGACATTTTTGGATCAGCTAGATGTGATTGTGGAAACCACTTGCTCTTGCCATGAAGCAGATAGAGGCTGCAGGAGGGGTGTTTGATCTATCTACGTGGTCATGAGGGCAGGGGAAATCGTTTGGGTCAGAAGCTTCGCGCTTATAACTTACAGGATGCTGGGAGAGATACTGTGGAGGCCAATGAGGAGCTTGGTTTGCCTATTGATTCAAGAGAATATGGGATTGGTGCTCAGTAAAACCTTTATGCTTAGTCTTTCCCCTTATTTCCCACCCCTACAACCAGGTTGCTGTGTTTGCTGAAAGTGTTAACGATTTTCGGGGCCCTGTGCATAAATTTAAATAAGTCTCCCTTATAAAGTTCAATTATGCAATATATAAAAATTACAAAATTAAATTACGCATTCATTTCGATTATATGTTTTATAATGTTTGAATATATCTCAAATATAAAATTTTGATATGTTCTAATCAAGATAATTGGAATCTTATAAAATTTTCTTATGACAAATCTAAAAAAACAAATAAAAATTGGGCTCTAATATAGGAGCGCGGCTCATATGCTGCGGCTCAAATGTGCAGTACTCCTGCATTAAACTAAACGATGAGCTTTATCTTATTTTTTTTTTCAACTTTTTTTTTTATTCCAGCGATGTGTCCACGGGTTAATGTAAATGGTTAACCTGTCGCATGTAAATGGTTAACTTGTCGCATGTAAATGGTTAACCTGTCATTGGTAAATGGTTAACCTGTCAATTGTAAATGGTTAACCTGCCACATGTAAATGGTTAACCTGTCACATACAAATGGTTAACTTGTCGTATGTAAATGGTTAACCTGTGGCATGTAATGATTAACCTGTCAATCATAATGGTTAACCTGTCGCATGTAAAATGGTTAACCTGTCCATCATAAATGATTAACATGTCGCATGTAAATGGTTAACCTGTCGTATGTAAATGGTTACCTATCATATAAATGGTTAACTTGTCGCATGTAAATGGTTAACTTGTGGCATGTAAATGGTTAACCTGTCAATCATAAATGGTTAACCTGTCGCATGTAAATGGTTAACCTGTCGCATGTAATTGGTTAACCTGTCGCATGTAAATGGTTAACCTGTCGCATGTAAATGGTTAATCTGTCACATAGTTAACCTGTCGAATGTAAATGGTTAACCTCTCATTCGTAAATGGTTAACATTCAATCGTAATTTAACCTATTATTTGGAAAGTTAAAAATGAATTGAGTAGTTTTTCATATTAATGATATGAAATCAAGGCTAGTATTATGTAACTTATGGCATATTTATTACCGTATGAATGACTTATAATTCTGAAACTAATAATAACGACCCTAATCCCTTCACTACAAACCCTAAAAACCTGTCGAGTCAGTGTCGACATTATAAAGAATAGAATGAACAAAAAGATTACCCTAACAAAAATAAATGAAATTGTAACCCTACCCAAGACCAGCCCCCCCCCTCCTAATCTTAAACGCCGAAGGTTTATTGCCGAAGTCAGTCGCAACATTATAAAGTATAGCCTTAGTTAAAAAAGATTACCCTACACAACAAATCCACCCCAAAATCCACCCTAAGAAATCTTAAAATGCCGAGGTTTTTGCTGAAGTCAGTTGCAACATTATAAAGTATAGCCTTAGTTAAAAAAGATTACCCTACACAACAAACCCACCCCAAAATCCACCCTAGAAAATATTAAACGTCGAAGGCATTTTAGGGTTTGTAGTGAAGAGATTAGGTCTAACGACTCTAATCCCTGAACCACAAACCCTAAAACCTGTCGAGTCAGTGTGGACATTATAAAGAATAGAATGAATAAAAAAGATTACCCTACACCACAAACCACCCCAAAAACCACCCTAGGAAATATTAAGAAGTCGAAGGCTTATTGCCGAGTCAGTTGTGACTTTATAAAGGATAGAAAAAGTTTAAAAAGATTACCCTACACCACAACCCACCCCAAAATCCACCCTAGAAAATATTAAGACGTCGAAGGTATTTTTAGGGTTGTCGTAAAAGAATTAGGGTTGTTAGACCCTAATCCCTGAACCACAAACCCTAAAAACCTGTCGAGTCAGTGTGAACATTATAAAGAATAGAATGAATAAAAAAAGATTACCCTACACCACAAACCCCCCCAAAATCCACCCTCGAAAAATTAAAACATCGAAGGCATTTTTAGGGATTGTAGTGAAGGGATTAGGGTCTAACGACCCTAATCTCTAAACCTCAAACCCTAAAAAATTGTCGAGTCAGTGTCGGCATTATAAAGAATAGAATGAATAAAAAAAGATTACCCTACACCACAAAACCACCCTAAAAAGCTAAAAAAACGTTGAAGACTTATTGCCGAGCCAGTTGTGACATTATAAGTGTAGAAAGAGTTAAAAAAAGATTACCCTACACCACAAACCCACCTCAAAAACCACCCTAGTAAATATTAAAACGTCGAAGGCTTATTGCCGAGTCAGTTGTGACTTTAACAAGTGTAGAAATAGTTTAAAAGATTACTCTACACCACAAACCCACCCCAAAAAACCACCCTAGAAAATGTTTAAAACGTCAATAACATTTTTAGGGTTTGTAGTGAAGGGATTAGGGTCTAACGACCCTAATCCGTAAACCATAAACCCTAAAAAACAATCGAGTCAGTGTCGGCATTATAAAGAATATAATGACTAAACAAAGATTACCCTACACTACAAAACCACCCTAGAAAAGCTAAAAAAACATTGAAGACTTATTGCCGAGTTAGTTGCGACATTATAAAGTATAGAAAGAGTTAAAAAAATTACCCTACACCATAAACCCACCCCAAAACCACTCAAGAATGGCATTTCATGAATTTTGGGCAAAAATTCTAGACATTTCATAACTCTGTATTTTTTCAGTAGTTACGGTAATTTTTATACTAAGGTCAAGAAAGTTCAAAATAATATAGAGTTTTCTATTTATATCAGAACTACTTTTGGAAAACATTCATAACTCATATTTATAATTTTAATATTTTTGTTCTTTAAACTCAAAATTTTATATACTTAAATAACTTTAGATTTTTTAAAATTCATTATAAAATGAGATAAAGATATTGGAATAATTATAACGTTTCATATATATTCATATACGATTAGTTACTTTCATAAATAAAACAATAAACATTAATTATATCATAAGAGATGGCATAACTACATATACATATAAAGTTATATATTCATATACGTCCGCGGATGGCCAAAAAATAAAATAAGTGCGTCCGCAAGTCATCTCACGTTCATTTCAAGTTTGTAACCTCTCTGCAGTAGTACTGCATCTGCTGCCTTGCAGCACCCGAGCCAAGCCCTAATATAGAGGGTTATGTTCGGTTGGTCTGTTTGCCCAGGCGCTAAGCCCGGCCTGTTGGTTGCTGTGTCTGTGGTTTTTTTATTCCTTTTGGATCTGGTCTATAACATGGTGTTTGGAATTATTTCAGATGCTGAGAGACCTTAGAGTTAGAACAATGAAATTGATGACCAACAACCCTTCGAAGTGCAGTGGGCTCAAGGGGTATGGACTTGCAATATTAGGCCGGGTGCCACTGATCACCCAATAACGGCAGAGAATAAGAGATACATCGAAACCAAAAGTGCAAAAATGGGCCACATATTTGGTATTCACATGGAGGTAACACAATTGATACCTCGACAGGCAGTGGTTATGCAGAAGCAGATGAGTTTCCTCTGCGAAATAAAGTAGTATACTGTAGTAGATTCTTTGAGTTCTTTATGAAGCGGAGTATGTTTGATAGGTCAGCTACCAGTTAAAATAGGAGGATTTCATTTTCTCGTCATGTGCTTGGATTATTATATTGGTTCAATTCTTATAATACTATGAAAGAGGTTGTTGAACAACATTAGCTGAAGAATTTTTCATGCTCTTTCCCTTAGGGTCTGCTACTTCTGTGTGTGAGAGTATGCCTAATTATTTAGCATTTGGACTTTTATTTATATAAGTTTAGGTTGTGAGATTTCTGATGTTTTTTTATATCGGGGGTGGGGGTGTATTTCCTAAGTTCTTGTGCCTCGAGTTCTTTTTTTGTTGTGTGTCATAAAACGGAGGCTATAGCCTTCATATCATTATTGCAACACATTATTGTCCTCAGATAACTATGATAAGATACAATCGGGGGAGAAGCCAAGTCATGCCTCCCAAGATCAACGCAAACCTAGCTTAGCTAACAGATCAGTTGCCTTGTTACAAGTACGTGGAGTGTAATGTACACTAAACTCCACATCTAAGCCTAAACAGTTCTTACATTCGTAGATGATAGGTTTTAGGGGATGATGAAATGAGCAATTTGAAACAATCCTCCGGTTGCAATGAATCGGTACATATGGATACTCTATTAAGACCTTTCTACTTTACAATCTGAACAGCATAAAGAAGAGCCATTGCCTCTGAGTGCAGCACCCCTTGCTTCTCAAATGCTCCAACAAATCCCGTGATCCAATTCCTTAAATGATCTCTGCAAATACCCCATGCTGCGGTATTACCTGTCATGGGATTATATGCACCATCAATATTAAATTTAAGACAATTATATCAGGAGGAGTCAAGAAAATGACTTCCCTAACTTCTGTATTTTTAGTACCACATATATAGCACCTTGGCTCCAATATGCATTGTGCTGACCATGCCCTATTGTTCTGAAATAGAGCCAAAGCTACCATTCTGAATGGCAGGAAAATTCTACTTTCTTGCCTAAAAATCTAGCATTCCTCCAGTTCCGTAATGTGTTGCAGATAATAGGAAACACTGCTCTCAATTTATCCCTTATCATAAATCACCTATGCTTGTATATTATCTGATAGCCACTCCCTAAGTTGCAGATCATAGAATATGGATTTTAAGTGAGATTGTAACACCCCAACTTAATCCAATCGTGGTTATCATAAACTTAACAGCACATATATAAACATCGCAGCGGAATTTCCAATACTAGGACCTTGCCACGGTCTGAGCTAATAGGATATACCGAACTTAAATACTTAACACCTTAATTCCAAAATACACACCAACCGAGTTTGCTAGTATCTCAAGTTATCAACATAATCCCCACAAGTTCAACTATTAACAGACGGGTGCACATGCGCATCCCGTACTCAAAATATAAAACCCATCCTAAGTCTAACCACCCCTACTCTCGTGATGAGTCTTCATAGGGCGCTTACCTGCAAAATGTAAACAACAGCCCCCGAGGGGGTCAGCACCTTTGCTGGTATGATTCTCTTATGGCCCCCAAGCTAACGGGGCTACGACGACTAATTGTCGATAGCATGGAGTTGATTAGATACACAATCATAATAAGAAGTGCAATAAAACAACAATCAATAAATGAACAAGCATAGTTCATGAACAATGAACGACTTAAAACCGTTCCCTTAGTAGTTGAGTTAATCAGTTAACTCCTCAAGTTCCAGTACCACTTAACCTCAATCCATTTTAACTTACCTCAATCTTAGTCCTCATCTTAATCTCAGTATACAAACCGTTCTCTAAATAGAAATGGTTGTATCTTATCTCAATGTTTATTTTTGTCGGGTCAAAAGTAACCCTAGCCAATGAGCTATTAACTGCATTGGTTGAATAAACAACTTATCTTAAAATTTAGGATTTAGGTGATCCTACCGCACCATCTTAATCTGCCTCCTACCTTGGACTGAAATCCACGGTAGCTGAGCCGACATTCGACCCTAGGCAACAAGTCGAAGACAAGTCCTTAAGTGGAAGTCGGATCTGATTCAGATACCGACCCCCTTTCCTTAACATGCATGACCGGAGTCAGTCCCGGATTCCTCACTCCCCTTAAGTTCCAGTTAGTGAAAATCTGATAAACCAAGTGTTAGTTAAACCTTCATGGGTATTAACCAACCGTTACAAAAGTGTAATTCCTCATCTCATTCCAATGTGTACTAACCTTAGTTAGTAACTAATCTCAAGTCACGTGAGTTAGTGTAACGAAACACACACACAATAACTGCAATAAAACCGGTTGCATGCTTTCTTGTTTAGTTGGCACACACATAAACAAATAGCACACAAGCCAAGGGACACCTCGTTAGCAAGCAGGTCACAAGAAAACCATACCGTTCACCGTCGATTGTCCTGGTTGTTTAATTCTCTTCTGGTTCCAAACCCTCAAATCCTAAAATATTCATCCCACTTAGATTATTAATTAGCTTATCCCAACTTAACTTGCTTAACTTACTTAGTCATAAAAGACCCCCACCTAAAACCACTTAAGTCTTACAAACTTAACCTTAAACATTTTAAAATCCTTTACTTAACTTAATCCCTTAAGTCCTATATTCTCATCTTTCATATCATCATTACTCTCTTAGTAGATTACTACTAATACATCTTAGCATTTTTAATTTTTTTTATAACTTAAGGGTCGACCGACCCACCGACCGACCCAACCCCTGGGTCGGTCCATTCCAGTAACTTTCCCCGTTCTCTAAAACTCTCCTGACCGACCCAAGGCCATCCCGACCGACCCAAGGCCCTCTAGGTCGGTCCATTCCAGAAACTTATCGGCTTTCTTAACAGGGTCGGTCTCCTGGGTCGGTCTAGTGCAGAATCTTCTAAAAAATTGTCTAATTGCTCCCAAACTCTTCCACAAGTTCCCCAATATTTTCTAACATCATTTAGGCACTTAAACTCACCTTAAAACATCCACCAAACTCATTAATTCACCCATCGAAGATCTTCTTAACCATTTACTCAATCCTTACAAAAACTCCTAACACTTAACATTTAATTACTTATATTCCTAACATGTAACTTACATAGAACTTCAACTAACCCAAGTGTTCCCTCCTTAATAACTTGACCACTCCACAATCATCATTACTCACCCTCATTTCATTTACCAAAACTTCCTCAAGGTCACACACTTAGCTCACTCCTAAGTCATTTCAAGACTTTACACCTTATTTCCTTTAAACTTTGAACAAGTTTCCTTACTTCTCTTCTCATGGTTTTGGTGCCTAAAATTCCCCCTTATAACCCCTAGTTCCTCCTAGACATACCTAGGTCATCCTAATTCTCCAGAACACCTTGAACTCTTTCTTTTTCACCAAAACAACTCCTAATGTTTACTAGTACTCACTTAGTCATAAAATCTCTTTAGAACATCTCAAACACCAAGTTTCTTCACCAAATTTTTGCCATGGCTTCTCTAGTATATTACTACACCCAAGCACTTAGGTTTTTCACCATTAAACAATTATAAACACTCAAATCCTCAATACACAATCTTAACACACAATTCACACCCTAACCACACTACATCACAATATAGCGCATAAACTTAAATTGCTTGGCACGTAGGCCCTTAAATGACTTGGCTCTTAGGCCCTTAAATGCATAAATCTTAAACACTGAATTTCCACAATATATAGCCTTTGACCTGCAAATACACTCAACAAGGCTCCAATTGCAAATAATAGTATTCTTGTAATTCACCTTAGCATTATTTATCTATCTCATTTCTCATTTTCTCCTAGGTTTTATAACCCTTATATAATGTAAACTCCAACCTAAACCTATCATCCATCTTATTCCCATCCCTTAAAGCAATAAAACACCTAGCAATTTACCTTGTTTTTCTCAAGTTCCTCTTAACTTTCTCCTTAGGCTTTTTCCTTGGACAATCTCGGCCACCAACTTAATTTCCCTTGCTAATGTTCTAATCAATATACAATGACTCTTATGAGTGCTTAACAATACACTAACCCTTAGGAATCATTCCTAGGTTAAAAATGTGTTTTAAGGTATTAAAATGAATGTTTACCTTTGAAGTCTTAACTTAAGCTTGGATGTGAATCAAGAAGGAACTCCTCTAGTCCTTGGAGAATAGAAACAAGCTAGAACAAGGTATAAAACAAGATCCCATGAGAAGATGATTTTCGGTAATGGAGGGAAAGTGATGGAAACTTAGTTTTTCTTAGAGTTTTCTTACCTTTAATGAATGAAGAAGCCCAAGAGCTCTTCAAACTGATTTTTCCTCCTCTAATGGTGGTTTTCCTTGGCACCAAAATGAAGCTTTTGGAGATTTGAAAGGATAGTAAGCAAGAGCTTAACCTAACTAAGAGTTATCTAAGCTTATTTTTGGATTTGGAGCTAAAATGGAGATTTGGTGAGCAAATGAAGATGGAGTATGTATGGGGGCTGTTCTTACGTGAATGGAGAAGGGAGGGAGATGGTGAAATCGGTGGGAAAGAAGAGAATGAAGAAGGAGGAGGAGAGAGGTAAGCTAAAGTAGATTTTTGTTTTAAAAAGCAAATAGTGAATTTACTAACTTCCTTCTTATTTCCCTTACTTGCTAGCTCATGTGGTTACTCACCATCTTAAAAACTGCCCCCCCTTCTAATGAATATATTTATGGTCTTGTTTGACCAATTAATTAAACTTAGTTTTGACTTAGCTTAATTTGGGCACTATTTGGTTACTATTCACAATTAGTGCACATATTTGTGAAAATTTTTGATTTCCCATTGATTTGGGCTTCCTAATGTGATACTAAGTAGTACACCAGTTTATTAAGGAGTAATCATGGGCATTTAGCCACTCAAAACCTTTTCTAAGACAATTTTTCAAAAATGTGCTTTAAAGTCCTTAAAGCACAATTTGTGTTTTTAACTGTTTTTGAGCTTGGTTTTCTTTGGTAATGATTTTAACATGTCCATTAGCATGTTTTAGGTCTTAGAATGATATTTTGGGTGCTAATCAAAGTTTACTTCAAGGCTTAGAGCACATTTTTGCTTAAATTGCCCTTA
>JAIOTZ010001310.1:0-35646 GCA_023374045.1 Limonium bicolor
TTATGTTATTTTCTAAATAATTTAATTTTTTATTATTTAGTCATTTCCATTTATTAATTTTGTTTGTTTATTTAATTATATTCATTTTTAAAATTGATTTCAAATTTTATGATCTTTATTTTTTGTGTATTTATAACACCTTAGACCATATATCCTTGAGGGTATCGTGAGAGCATATATGGTGTAAGAGTAAATTGGGATATAAAAAATATAATATATCTGAATTTGAACGAGGGTATCTCGTAATAAAATTGAAACGTCACGGATATATCGTAATGAAAATAAAACTCAGAGACATCTCCTAAAAAAACAAAATCTCAAAGTATCTTATAATAAAAATAAAACCTCAATAATATTTTGTAAAACTCATACAAACCATGGAATATCTCGTGAATTTCCCTGGATTATTTTTGTAGTCGGAGGCTGGGGTATTCGAATAGTGGATTAGTGAGTTCAAAATAAAATGGGCTGAAAATGTTGGGTCAGTTTTAGTTGATCTACTGCCACTGTCCAATGTCCAATTGAGGCCTTGTCCGTTTGTCACCGGAGTGGTAAAATATCCTCTTCCGCACCGGGTTGGAGGTATCCTCTTCGTTTTTCTTTCCCTTGTTTCTTTCGTTTAGCAGGAGGAGAAAAACCCCTGCTTCTTCCTTCCTCGCCACTCGCCAGGGTTTGGAACTTTGAGCGTGCAAAAGTACAGCCACCATGGTTAGTCCCGCTGCCACTCTCTCTCCTTCTCTGTCTGATTCGTTTATCTATAATTCCCGTTCAATTGTTCTGCTATGGATTCATGGTTTTTTTTTTTTCACTTCGTTGAATTAAATCGTGGGTTTGTATGACAGCCGCAAGGAGATTACATAGAGCTACACAGGAAGAGAAATGGGTACCGTCTCGATCATTTCGAGCGTAAGCGCAAGAAGGAGGCTCGTGAGGTCCACAAGCGCTCCCAATATGCCCAAAAGGTATAATCTATTTGCCTCTCTGTTACTAAACCGCCTTTTGGTGCCTCCACTTTGCCAACTTAATAATTCGATTCTTTTCAACTTCTTAGTTTCGGTAAATGTTAATTTCTGATCTTGTAATTGTGTTGTGTTGCAGGCGCTGGGTATTAAGGGTAAAATGTTTGCCAAGAAGCGGTATGCTGAGAAAGCTCAGATGAAGAAAACGTAAGAATAAGTTCTACTATCTACAGTTTGTGAATGCATTGTCTTAATCAGTTGCTTGCTGTACGGCCTCTTGTCTTCATGTGAGGAAATGGGCGTTAAAGCCTTATTAGTCACCTTCAGTTTGTCATCTGTCTCCTTCAATTGTGGCATTTCCTTATTGACTGTCTGCAATATGATGGTTTATGTGGATTTGGTGGGGTCAACTTTCTATCAGTCCACAGATTGCTGCCTGATGGAAGTAGTCTGCTTGAAAACATCATTCAGAGTTGTTTTTTGGAACATTTCACCTTGATAATTCTGGGATAAACTGAGGCATTCATCTTTGTGCTTAGTTGATGAGAAATCGACGAAAATACTCTGTTGTATACTATATGACATAAAGATAGTAATGTCTGGTTGGTGCGTTAGACTGCTGTGTGATTAATTTCATTCAAGCCCAAAGGATAGGGTACTACGATAAAGACTTGCATTATAGTAATTACTGTTACCACTTACTTTTATCAGTTCT
Source organism: Limonium bicolor (assembly GCA_023374045.1). NCBI lineage: Eukaryota > Viridiplantae > Streptophyta > Magnoliopsida > Caryophyllales > Plumbaginaceae > Limonium > Limonium bicolor. The sequence continues at coordinate 1,675 of JAIOTZ010001310.1, forward strand.
TTGTGTGAATCTTTATCAGCTTTCCTGTGTATAAACCAACCTATAGGATGATTTTGTCAGCTTGTAAGCTGCATTTATTCAATTAAGCTCTTGTAGCTTTTATTCATGTTTGCATATGCACTAGCATGTAAAATTTGCATTGAATCAGTGAGATTTAGCAGTGAAGTATCTGTAACATGAGTAGAAAGTGTTTTCATTTGGCGTGTTAGGTTAACATTTTCTACTGCTTGAAACAGGTTGAAAATGCATGAAGAATCACAAAGTAGGCGTAAGGTAGATGATGAAGTGCAGGAAGGAGCTGTACCAGCATATTTGCTTGATCGTGAACAGACAGCCAGAGTGAAGGTGTGTGTGTAGTTATTACTGCTACCACTTACTTTTCTCTCCTCCGCTGTCACAGGCAGTGAATGTTGTCAGTGTGTTTTCCTTGACCAATGGGGATAGTTTATAAAATTTGGTCTTTTGTGATGAATTTTAACTTGTTTAGTACAAACAAGTGGTATGTATTTGGTCCAGTCATTTAACTTTCCTCATGATCTAAACAGGAACTGAGCAACACAATAAAACAGAAAAGGAAAGAGAAGGCTGGAAAATGGGATGTTCCTTTGCCTAAGGTACTTTCCTTGTCTTTTTATAGTTGGCTATGATCAGTTGTATGTATGGAATGTCTCTGGCTCTCAACAATTCATATGATTTTGACCTTTATTTCTTATTTTTTCTTTCGTGCATGCATAATGTGCTTTTTCTTATGTAAGAACTTGTGAGTACTCAAAATTCTGAAGGGGATACTGCTATGTATTTCAGGTCAGGCCTGTGGCAGAAGATGAGATGTTCAAAGTGCTAAGAACTGGAAAAAGAAAAGGTGAGTATCACTTGCTGAATTTCAGCTTCTATATTTTTTTTCTTGTTTATTTTTCGCATCATAGAGTATCATCATGGGTGATGTCTATATGTTTTGGATTAAATGAAGTACGACCTTTATGTTGATTCTTCAACAGTCTAGGAGTAGTAGATTGAAACATCTTTTTCATTCTGTTTTTGGGTTTTGTTGTTCCTTTTTTGTTCAAATATAAAATTTCTGTTTGTTTTAGGATTTTTGGTAATTTGTGCTGTTATACAAGTGCATTTACTGCTTAATATCTACCAGTATGGTCGTTCACTTTATGGACATGTTGATTTATAATGTCTATAAGCACTTCCTGACATGAAGCTTTATTCCTGCAGCTAAGCAGTGGAAAAGGATGGTCACAAAGGCAACATTTGTGGGTCAAGGATTTACTAGGAAACCTCCAAAGTATGAACGTTTTATCCGGCCATCAGGGTTGCGATTCACCAAAGCCCATGTTACTCATCCTGAGCTAAAATGCACTTTCAATCTTGAGATCATCGGAGTGAAGAAAAACCCAAATGGTCCCATGTACACCTCGCTTGGTGTGATTACCAGGGGTTCCATCATTGAGGTACGTGTTACATTTCCTGTCAGTCCCATAGTTGAATATCTTTGATGTGGCCTTGGCTGTATAGCTAGGGCGCATGTCATTTCCAACTTGGGCTCACTAATCCTATCTTTGTTTTTTACAGGTGAATGTTAGTGAACTAGGTTTGGTGACTCCTGCTGGGAAAGTTGTATGGGGTAAGTAAATTTTATGGTTCCATTCTTTTGTTTTTGTTTGTTAAACGTATATGTTTTTACTGACGTCTAATTCTACTTGAACGTTGCAGGGAAATATGCACAAGTGACGAATAACCCAGAAAACGATGGGTGTATCAATGCTGTATTGCTTGTTTGATGGAGGATCTGCGGTCTCATCTGTCTGTCTTATCTGCTCCTTTGGTATCTTTGATTATAGTGGAAATTTTGCCTAAAGTTGTGGAATTATATGAGGTTGAGAATAGAAGGACAAAGACTGACATATAATTTCCGCCCCCTTTTCATTTCTTGGTTAGATCTTTCAGCTAGAGATACCCATTTGTAATATGCAGTTTCTACATCGACTCTGTGAAAAGATTAAATGAAGTAAATTTGTGGGGAGCTTGTTTCTATATGAAGGGCTTCTCTTCCCACTTGGTTGTTTGTTTAAACATTGAGTAGCACGTACGTTTGAGTACACTATTTAGACGAATGGGGGTGTAAAATATGTCTATTTTCATAATCTAACAACTATGTTACATGACATGTCTGAACCGAACATCAATGTTTAATGTGAGAAGCAGAAGCAATTCCTACGTTTATTTTATATACATCACATGCTCCCGTCGCAAGTGTTTTAACCAAGTGTAAGATTGACATAATCCTTGAATACCGCCTTCCTGGTATCACTATAAAATCTCCTCCTATACTTATTAGGCAAATAGGTAACTCCAACACAACCCTTGACTTCCCAATCCATCCTCCTCCCCAGCGCTCTCTTATCAATCTTCCAGCACACCGTCTCTCCATACGCATCACTAGCAAACACCACACCTCCTCTTCTGGTAAATGGGCGGTTTGCACTCGAGTACCGGTTTCTGAACCACGCCCTAGGATGGAAGATGGCAATCTTGGATGGTTTTGACGAGAAGACTTCTCTTCCATCCCCAACATCTTGGAGGAACCAGCTGAGTGTACCTGTGTCTCCTATTGCTGACTCCTCAAACTTCCAAGGCCTCATGGTGGTTGTTGTGGTCTCCCCGGTCGACATCTTTAGGGCTGGGAAAATGTTGTTTGGTGGCTCAAAGGAGCCTTCAAATGTTCTCTCGTGCTCGACTTCTTGCAAAGGGTTGTCAGTGGACTTGCTCACCGAGATGCCGAGAATGTAGTCGTTTTGATGTGGGTATGGTGTTAGTTGGACCGAGATTGTCGATGGGAAATGCTTCTCCGATTCTCCCGCTCCTTGCTCTGCTAGCAATTTCTCACTTACGAGTCGGACCACGTCCAACCTGTTGTTCATTTACATAAAAAAGAGGTTATTTATACGTACAATAAGAATTATAATTGAAGGTTATGCTTATTGACACAATGAATATTCTCTATTTCAAAAATTAAGGAAAAAAATAATAACATTAATATATCACTAACCTTATATTATCAATGTTAACCTGAAGCTCAACCCACCTCTCCTTAACCACAACCTTGTAATTAAGCTGAATAACACCTTCCAACTGATGATAATTCAACGAAAACATCAACTGATCATCACCAGACCCATTCGAATTCTCTATCTCCATAGCAATCACAGGACAATAAACATGAATCTTCCACATCCCATAACCCGACATAGCGAATGAAAACAACGGCGAATCACACTTAATTATGTATTGATTCTCCACGACACTCATCAACTCTACTTTCCAATTAGTAATCGCAAGGTTAAGTGATCTCATCCATTGTTCTTCAAGGTTAGATCCCAGCATCCTCATAAGATGTTTTGAAGATTCACGTGATTGAGAAGTTCCAAATTTGTTCTTAAGGATATTAAGGCAGCTAGAACGAAGATCTAAGGGAGCTTCATAGATGATGACTAGGAAAACCAGGACGAGGAGTGCTAGTGTAAATATGCCTTCAAGAGGTAAGTCGTTGGAAGTAGGGTAGGCTTTGTAGTAAGTTGGGATTTTAATGATGGTTTGATGAAAGTTATGTAAAATGTTAGCACCGTAGCTTGGTGGTGTATAGTTAGATTTATTTTGACCGTATGGACCATACCCAAGGACGTCTTGGATGATGTTGATTAATAGTGTTTGGATAGGTTCTTCGTCTGATAATAACCGTGATGATGATGAGGGTTTGATTGGTTTTGAGTCCAAAGAGAGATTGGGAGCTTAAAAGTTGGGATGGTAATGGATAATGTGATTAAGTTGGTTGGAGTTTTGGTAAGGGAGAGGTTGAGAGTAGGTGGTGGAGGTGAAGTAGTGGTGGTGATAGAGCAAAGAGAAGTTGAAATTGAAGTGGTTTTCCATTGATGAAGTGGAGGGAGGTTAATGAGCCATGACCATATGTCTGTGTTATTGTTTCTGTTGAATGAAGAGGAAGCCATAATGATGCATGTGTTGATGGGGAAATGGGAAGATAATTGATGAGTTTATAAAGGGTCGGCGCATAGTAGCTTTTGCTAAAGTAGTGTTTCCTACAAGTAAGGCATCTTTTTGATTTGTTGGTGGGATGAGCACCATTAGTAAAGTAAAGATAGTAAGATTCTTTACGCTAGGTAGGGAAAGGGAGTCTCGTAGTCAAAAGAGGGTATAGAATGGGGCGGATGCAGGGTAGAGAGTCGTCAGAGATCCGCATGTAGAGAGTGCAGAGACGTTTTTGTTAAGGGAATGGGATGATGAGAATTGTTAGGTACATTTAGATCAGATCAATCATGCGAAACCGGTTTTGATTTATTCAAGCTATCTAAGATAATTACTCTATGGGGTGTTTGGTTTAGGCATAATTCTTTGAAGGAAATATAGTGGAATCACCAAAAAAACAATGAAGAATAATGATTGTGGGTCATCAAACCAATCTACGGTAAAAGCTAGAGTACTAGAAAGAAACTGCTCCAATATTCATTTTCTTCGTTCCAATAATAAACGCCTCTAAATCGGTCTTCTTGGCATAGCGAATTCACACACATAAGTCTATCTGAGAGACAGAGACGGTCTCTTGGCACAGAAGGAGAGGGTAATTTATCTATATATTATGCTGTTCCAAATATATAGAACAAATCTTAATTATCACCTATCAACCCAGTAATTCTTCATCCTACGTGGTCTTTCATCCATGAAGGTTTGCGCCATGATCCATTCATCTGTACGTGGAGGGAATAAAACTATTCATAGAATAACATTTTCTATTCAGTTATTTGGTATATGATGGTATTCAGACAGACAATTAAATCATACTTATTCCCATGATAAAAAAAAAAAATCATACTATTCCCACATAATGAATTGGGAGTGGAGGCTAGTACACTTCATTTTTAGATCAATTATTTTTCAAAATATTTATTTGGTTATTTATTTTATTAGGTTTCACTTCTTTTCTAAAAAACATAAACTTGTTTATTTGTTTTTCTAAACTAAATGTTAATTATTTTTATTAAACATATATATAGGTTGGCTTGGTCTTGATATATTTGATACCCCTCCTATTTTTAATATAAGTCGTTTTGGAGATGAATCTGGACTGAAAAAAATCCAGATTCATCTCCAAAACGACTTATATTAAAAATAGGAGGGAGTAATATATTTGTTATATAAATGAGTGGATCCCGTATGGATTCCACGTAATTAAGTCATACATTCTCCTTCAATAATATAGTGTCACATATAAAACAGCTCCAAAACATCTATACCACACAAACCATAGTCACTAGCTTCCAAAATTCAGATGTAATGGGATGCTAAATTATGTTTGATTAGCGTCCCAAATTAATTTCGAGGCTAATTGAAAAGTAGAGTCTAAATAATCATTGGACACTAATTAAAAGCTAATTTCCGAAACCAAATTCTATTACTTTTGTAAAAGTATAAATTTCATAAATTTATTTTACTATATATTTTAGTAATATTGAATTCAGTGTATATACATTTTTATATACAAATAACACAATTTTTATAGAATAATTAAATGTAAGGAATATATAACCATATATAGCTAATGAATTGCGATGTGTCAAATCCTTTTGATGCGTGTATGGTACACGGTATCTTAGACTGCATGAAAAGCTTGATTCCTTTTTGCCGAATATTAGGAAAGGTACAGATAGTGCAGTTAAACTCTAATTAGAAATTTCTTTTACAAAAAAAGAATCATATGGATTATGGATCGTTGCCAAAATTTCTACGTTCATATTGTTGTTGGATGAATCAACCCGCAAAAGCGAAAGAGAATAGATTCTTGATTAAAAGAAAAAGAGAATAGATTCCATCACCTGCGTAGTTCCTACTTTTCAGAGACGGCCGGCTCGGTTTCGTACTGCATTGCAAATCATTTTGGTGATCTTATTCATCCTCTCTTTTCACTCTCAAATTCAGCTTCTTGTGATACCATGGATTGGACCCTGATGGTTAGCGAACAGGGAAAAACAGATTTCATGACTCTCAAATTCATCCTGTCTTTTGACTCTCATCCACTATAGACTCTATTCAACATGTCTGTTTTACAGCTGTTTTAGCATGTATGTGGCACTGCGACAATATATTATTGTCTCTGTCCTGAATTGACCGTCTTGTTTACTTTATGACACGTTTTTCCACTTCAGTATTAAGTATATAAGATAAAATAATTTCACAAAACTAAATTTTGTAATATAGTTTATCATGTAAGGAATCATATACAAAACTAAAATTTTTAAAATTATTTTATCTTATATTTTAAATATTGAAGTCAAACGACATGTCCAAATAATAAACAAGACGGTCAATTCAGGACGGAGGGAGTATAGAGAAAAGCGCAGGACCCACGCAAAAACCACTTCTTTATACTGTGTATATATCATCAAATGATACGTTTATGTCAAGACCGATCTGTTATGCCTGAATCTCAAAATAATCGTAATCTTGCGTTTCAAATAGAGTTAATGGGGCAAGGTTATAAACAAGTTTAATAGGAATGAAGTTAACTGATAAGGTAAAATATGATTAACTGAGTTGACACTTTGAAATTGTGTTTTTCTAATTTTTAAGGTTAAACGAGGAAAATTTTAAGTAAAACATCTAAAATAAATGTTGAAAATTTATCACTCAGCTTATCCATGAATCCAAAACTTACAAAATCCACTCATTTTTTTGTTCCCAAACACAATACTCACAAATGTTCATCCCATTTAATCCTCTTCAACTCAATCCAAACAAGTCAAGCATAAATTAGTCACTGTATTTCTCAAAGAAGAGAGGCTAGTTTGAGAGGTGTGCAAATTAGTTGTTTGTCAATATGTTTGAGTGAAACCTCAATATTGTTGCGAAATCTTAGCTACAGCCTCCTGTAGCCATCTCTGGCTACATACGAGGCGCGCCATTTGTTAGTTTTTTGTTTTTTTTTTAGATTTTTGAGCAATTGTTGGCGTACTTTTTTTCATTTTTATTATTTTTATTTTTTTATTATAAAATTTAATTGTTATAAATATAAGTCCAAAATAAAAAAAATTAATATCATTTCATGTAAATTCAAGCTCTTCAAAACAAGATTATTTATGGATATATTTTGACAATTTAAAATTATTTTATATGTATACAAGAATATTTTTAATGTGAGGATGTATGTACATATTTTAATGTGAAAATGTAAATGTTCTAATGTGATGATGTACATGTTCAAATGTGAGAATGTAGATGTTTTTAATGAACATCTGTACGTGTTTGTATGACATCCATACATGTTTGTATGACTGTCTGTACAAGTGTTCTTTCTTATATGTACATGTTTAATTTAAGATATACATATTTAATGATTCATACAGGTTTATGTGACCTTCTGTATGTTTTTAATGTACATGTTTTTACGTGAGAATGTACATGTTTTAGTGGATATTTGTACAGGTTTGTATGACCATCTGTATAAGTTTTATTTTACGTTCTGTGCACTATACATGTAAAAATAATTTTTTTTAAAGTTGTCAAAATATATCCATGACTGGTCTTATTTTAAAGAACTTGAATTTAGGTGAACAATGATATAATTTTTTCCATTTTGGACTTATATATTAAAAGTTACAACAATTTAAAGTTTTTATAATTAAAAACAAAACTAACCCACGCTTAAAAAAAAAAAAACTCCCACGCGCTCGTGGACGTAGCCAACTTTGGATGTAGATGTAGCCAAGACTCTCCAAACTTCCTCACAATCGAGTGGAGAGAATGCACGTGTGTATGTGATTGAGTGGTTATGCAGCTATTAGAGATGATCATAATGTGTCCGACCTGGCAGCCGGCCCGTAAAAAAGCCCGATGGGCCCGAGCCTGATTGGGCTTCCGGACAGACTTGGACATAAAATGAGGCCCGAATTAAAAACCGGGCCGGACCACGGCACATTTTTGAGGCCGTGGAAAAGCCCGGCCCGACCCAATTTTATATTATTTTATTATTTTTTAAAATATAATATATACATATTAAATTTTTATATAATATATTCCAAAAAATATAATTTAAATAAACTATATATATAAAATAAATTAATCTATATTAAAATATATATATTTTAAATTTTTTTTATTAAATTTATTTTTTTTACTAATTTATATTAAAAAAAAAAAAAACCGGGGCGGGCGGGCCGGGCAACGGCAAAGCCTGGAAAAAACCGGGCCTAGTCCAGCCCGACCCGAACGTGTAAAAAACGGGCTTGGTTTTCTTAAATAGGTCCGACGGGCCTAAAATTTACCTCTAGCCTGATCCGGCCCGTCCACCCGAATGATCACCTCTAGCAGCTATATTAAGGGGGTGTAGTTATTATTTGTGATCCTAGCTAGCTATTTTGTATTCAACCAAATATATCAGACATCTAGTGTCTTTATTTCTATAACCTTTCAATGTCGTTGGACGTGATCATTTGTACATTGCCAAGATCTATATTTCGCCACCATTTTCAAACCAAACCAAACAAATAACGACACAAACAAGATAACTACCAGTAGAAGTAAGTAGTTTCAGACATAGGACTATGCACTAAACCTGTCCCGTCCTCCCTTTCAATTTATTTATCTATCTATCTATACCATACTAGTTTCAGAGCAGCAAATCGACATGTTAATCTGTAAATCTCATGTTTCCATCAAATCAACCTATTTCAAGTCAACCAAATGTAAGATCAACAAAATCCCTAAACTCAGCCCTCCTGGTATCCTTATAAAACGTCCTATGCTTATTAGACCAATAAGTAACCCCAACAACAGTCTTCACTTCCCAATTAATCTTCATCCCAAGACCCCTCCTATCAATCTTCCAACACATCATATCCCCATACACATCACTTGCAAACACTACCCCACCTTCCCTCGTGAACGGCCTGTTTCCCACATTCAAGTATCGGTTCCTAAACCAACTTCTAGGATGTTTAACAATGTCTTTCATTGATGGCTTTGTTGAGAAGATTTCCCTTCCATTATTATTGACATCCTGCAAGAACCAGCTGAGGCTACCGCTATCCCCATTGATTGACTCCTCAAACTTCCATGGCCTAATGGTAGAACTCATGGTCTCTCCAACTTGAATATTTATCCCTGGAATTAGTTTACTTGGGGGTTCGAAGGAACTCCCAAAGGTTAAGTGGAACCCAACGTTTGTTTTAGGGTTGTCTGTTGACTTGCCAACAAATACACTCAAGATGGATTCGGTTTGTGGTGAGTATGGTGTTAGGTTAACGGAGATTGTTGATGGAAAATGCTTCTCTGTTGGTCCAACTCCTTGTTGTGTCAGTAATTTGTCGCTCACTAGTTGAACCACGTCAAGCCTGTTTACATTATTATTAACGAAAAGCTATGGAGGTAGTAATTAAGTATCTATTTTTTTTGTTTTTTTAGAAGATAATATTGTTTGGGTAGTAACAAATTAAATAATAAACCATCATGATTTATTCACGAATCATCAATCAATCAGCATAAATTCTCTGCATTGTTTAATAACACTGAACTTGAAAATCCTATACAAAATATAGCATAAAGTAACATATATTCTGCTTCCACTCCACTCTACTTCTCGGGGAAGATGAAAAATTAATGTATGTTTTGAAAGAAAACAAAGGATAAGTAAGTACGATAACCTTATATTGTCAACATTCACCAACAAATCAACCCACTTCTCTTTTATAACCATCTTATAATCAAGCTGGATCACCCCTTCAACTTGATGATGGTTCAACGAGAACATAAGCCGATCATCAGCTATCCCACCGGAATTCATCACCGGCATGGCAATCATCGGACAATAAACATGGAATTTCCACTTCCCATAACTCGAAACTGCGAAAGAGAACAACAGTGCTGACTCACACTTAATAATAACACTCTTTACCAGCCATGAGTTTCCAAGTGGTCAACCCTAGGTTTAGTGACCTCATCCACTGATGCTCTAGATACGAACCCAACATCCTCATCAACTGCTTCGAAGCTACTATCGATTCAGAGTTTGCGAAACGGTCCTTGACCATGTTGAGGCAGGTGACACGCGTATCTAAAGGGGTATTGTATAGGCAAACTAAGAAGATAAGGACGAGGAGAGCGAGATTGAAGATGCCATGTAGAGATAATTCGTTGGAAGTTGTAGGGTAAGCTTTGTATGAGGTAGGGATCTTTACAGATGTAGTGGTTAAATGGAGGATATTAATAGTCCAAGGATATAAAGTGGGCCGATATGTGTATTTTAGGCCCATAAGAGTTTATGTAATATAGTCCATAAGTGTATAGATTTTGTCCATAGTTGTGTCGGTTCACATTCTCTATGTAGCCTATATATATGGGCATATAGTCTCGGTTACTAGCAATGGAATACAAGGGAATACATACACATTTTCCTAAAGTCTCTACACTATTCTATTTGCATTTATGGTATCAGAGCAAGTCCACGGGATTCTTTCCCAGTTGTTCTTTCTTCCTTCCTCAAATTTTTCTTTCCTTTCCTTTTTACTTCGTATCTTTCCTTAACCCCTCTCGATCGGGGGATCAAGACTCTACCACTTCCTCCGGTCATGGCTCTACAGACAGCGAGAATACTCCGGTGACCTCTCCACCGCAAGCCAACACCACTCCTGCAACACAAGTAAACCCTTTTCTCAGTCAATTTTATCAGCAGCAACCAATTTAGTAAAACTGAAACAAGACAACTATAGGATTTGGAATGGAGTTCTTACCACTTTCTTGAGAGGAAACAATCTGTTTCAATTTGTTGATGGATCTGGATCGTGTCCTGCTCCTGTGATAGAAGGAGTTACAAACCCAGAATTTAGTAAATGGATTCAAACAGACCAAATGGTATTGACAATCATATATGCTTCTCTAAGTGATGCCTTGATTGGCCAAGTTATCGGTATGAGAACCTCAGCCCAAGCCTGGAATTATCTCAATGAAACTTTTGCCTCACAAAGTAATGCTCAAGTTGGTCAGTTATTACATCAGTTAGCCTCCATTGAAAAACTTCCCACAGAAACTATTACCAGTTATTACAATAGAGCCCAAGCCCTTGTAGATTCTCTAGCCCTCACTGGTCACATGGTCTCTAACCGTGATTCCAATGCTACATACTGAAAGGTCTACCAGTTGAATATGGAGCCCTAGTTTCAAATTTACTTACCAGATCTGATTCTTGCACCCCATCCCAATTATACAACTTCATGCTATCCAATGAAACTTGGGTGTTACAGCATCACAAAACTACCAATCCCCCTCTAAATCTCAACTCCACCACCTACAACAATTCATCTCAAGGGGATGGACGGGGATATTACAAATCACACAGAGGAAAACAAATACTTCAAGGGGACGAGGCCGTGGTTATAACTCCAACACAAACTCTGGTTATAATTCCAACACAAATTTCACAGGAAAACCAGACAACAGACCCCAATGTCAAATTTGCAAGAAGCGGGGTCATGAAGCATCAAACTGCTATCACCGATACAATTTTGCATATCAACCAAAACCCCCCCAGTCTCTATCCACAAATGCCACTGCTCTCTCTACTGGTCAGACCCCTAACACACCCTGGGTTGCAGATACAGGAGCATCACACCATTTTACAGGAGACTCTTCTCGACTCAACCTCACATCCTCTGAGTACAGTGGCACAGATGTTGTGTCTCTAGGAGATGGCTCTGTTATGGGCATCCAACAACAGGGTATGGGTTCTTTATCTCTTGGTGATAAGACGTTTATTCTCAATGACCTTATGCATGTTCCCACTCTAAATAAGCATTTAATCTCAGTAAACAAGTTCTGTTCAGATAACAGAACCTACTTTGAGTTTTACAAAGATTATTTTTGTTGAAGGATTTGAATACCCAAGGGATTCTACTCAAGGTGATGTGGTTGATGGAGTCTACACCTTCCCTACAAAGAACACCACTACTCTGTCACTCCTCAACTCTACTACACACCAAAGCTCCAGCTTCTATATGGCACAGTCGTCTTGGCCATCCTAGTGCTGCTATGACCAGACGTCTTATAACTAGCTATAGTTTACCAGTTTCTTTTTGATAATAAGGAGCTATGCTCTGACTGCTGTAAAGGAAAAATGCATGCCCTACCTCATTTTCCCTCAGATACAGTCTCTAGTAATAGTTTTGAATTGATGTTTGCTGACTTATGGGGTCCAGCTTTCTGTGCCTCAGAAGAAGGTTTTCTATATTTTCTTATAATAATTGATGATCACTCCCGTTTCATTTGGATTTACCCATTAAAGAAAAAGTCAGAGGTTGCTCTCATTATGCCTGTTTTTGCACTATGATTCGAAATCAATTCAAGACAGACATTAAACAGATTCAAACTGACAGAGGAGGGGAATTTAGAGCACTGGATTCTTTTTTCAAACACAAGGAATACTTCATCGTTACACTTGTGCCCACTCCCACCAACAAAATGGATCAGTAGAGAGTAAGATAAGATTTGTGGTAGATAAAGGTCTCTGTCTTCTGTCTCAAGCCTTTTTACCTATGAGTTACTGGTCATATGCCTTCAGAACTGCTGTTTACTTATTAAACAGAACCCCCACTAGGGCCATTGATCATGCAACTCCATTTTTTAAATTATATCACACAGAGCCTACCTATGATCATTTGAAGGTTTTTGGGTGCTATTGTTGGCCGAATCTTAGACCCTACAATTCTCACAAGTTAGCTTTCAGGTCTATGCTTGCCTATTTCTTGGCTACTCTGAAAACTCTACAGGGTACCTTTGCCTTGACCTCACTAACCACAGATTATACATATCTCGTGATGTTCAATTTCAGGAAACAAGTTTTCCTTTTGCCTCCTCAAACTCTAAACCCAAATCACAATCTCACAATTCCAACACACCTATTTCAAACCTTCTAATCCCTATAGTATCTACTACTGATCCCTCCATTCCCTCAAATTCACACAACACTTCTCCAACAAACTCCCCACTTCAGATCCTCTAATCACCAAACATCACCACCCCCTGCCTCACCTATACCTATGTCACCAGGCTCCAACTCCTCCAGCACCTCAAGTGATTCTTATCACTCCTCTTCTCCTTTATCAGCGTCCCCAACACCTTCTGATTCAGAACCACCTATTCATCCCTCTCACCCAATGATAACAAGATCCAAAACAGATAATCTTAGGCCTAAAATCAGAACTGATGGCACAGTTCCCTGGCTAAACTCCACTGACCTTCACACTACTGAAATCCCAGACCAACCATCCTACACTCAAGCAATAAAATTTGAAGACTGGAGAAAGGCTATACAAGCAGAATATGATGCCCTCACCAAAAATAACACATGGACACTTGTCCCTCCTCAACCTCACTTTAATGTACTTGGGACTAAGTGGATTTTAAAAACAAAAAGACATGCAGATGGTAAAATTGAAAGAAGAAAAGCTCGATTAGTGGCTCAAGGTTTTAAACAGACACATGGCATTGATTATTATGAAACTTTCAGCCCTGTGGTGAAAGTTGCTACTATCAGAGTCATACTAGCCATTGCTTCAGCCAACAACTGGTCAATCCATCAACTAGATGTTGATAATGCTTTTTACATGGTGAATTAGAAGAGGATGTCTACATCAAACAACCTACTGGTTTTGTTAATAAAAAATGTCCAAATCATGTGTGCAAATTAAAAAGAGCTCTTTATGGCCTAAAACAATCACCTAGAGCTTGGTTTGCTCGACTTAGCAATTATCTCATTCATATAGGTTTCTGTGCCTCTCAGTCGACCCATCTTTTTCATTTATAACTCAAAAGGAGAAACTGTCACCTCTTGGTCTATGTTGACGACATTCTTGTTACTGCCTCATCACTAACCCTAATTACTCAACTCACACATACCCTTGCTCGTGAATTTCCTATAAAGGAACTAGGGAACCTTCATTTTTTTCTAGGAATCCAAGCTACTCGAAACAGTACTGGCCTAACCATCACTCAAATCACTATATTCAGGAACTTTGATAAAGACAAACATGCAACATTGCAAACCTGTTTTCTACCCCCATCTTAGATTCGCAGGTTCTTGATACTACCACCTCCCACCCTATCAAAACTCTACTCTTTTTCGTAGTGTGGTTGGAAGTCTCCAATATCTGGCCTTTACTAGACCAGATATTAGTTTTGCAGTAAATCGCATCAGTCAATACATGCAAGCACCAAAAGAAGTACACTGGGTTGCAGCAAAACGCATACTACGTTACCTTAAGTCTACGATGAACTTAGGTCTTCTGTTCTCCTCTACATCCCACCGGAGCTTCGCATCTCTGATTCCGATTGGGCTGGATCTTATGCTGATCGCCGCTCCACTGCAGGATACCTTGTCTTTTTCGGCGACAGCCTGATCTCCTGGAGCTCGAAGAAGCAGCGCACGGTTGCCAGATCCTCTACTGAAGCCGAATTCAAAGCGTTAGCATCAAACATCAGAAACATTATGGATACAAAAATTGCTTCAAGAATTAGGAATCCGGTTGAAGAAAAGCCCGATTTTAAAATGTGATAATATAGGAGCAACGTACCTTGCGTCAAATCCGGTGTTCCATAGCCGAGCCAAGCATGTAGCTGTTGATTTCTTCTTTGTTCGAGAACGTGTACGAAATCAAAGTTGAGAATCGAGTTTCTCCAGAAGCTCAACTAGCCGATGGACTCACAAAAACCCTAGGTCGATCGCGTTTTCTTCTCTCCGATCCCAAATCCTCTGGTTGACACGGTTTGGCATCGCGGGCGGATAATAGCCCAAGGATATAAAGTGGGCCGATATGTGTATTTTAGGCCCATAAGAGTTTATGTAATATAGTCCATATAGTGTATAGATTTTGTCCATAGTTGTGTCGGTTCACATTCTCTATGTAGCCTATATATATGGGCATATAGTCTCGGTTACTAGCAATGGAATACAAGGGAATACATACACATTTTCCTAAAGTCTCTACACTATTCTTGCATTTAGATATGATTGTAAGTGCTTCCGTAGCTAGGTGTGGGGGTTATGTCCTTGTTGTTTGCGTATGGGCCGTAGTTTAGAACATCTTCGATTATGTTGACTAATAGGGTTTGAATTGACTCCTCGTCTAGGCATGGATTTGATATTAGAGAAGTGGGTTTAACTGGGTTTGAGGACCAAAGTGAAAAAACGTGATGATGGTTGAGGGATTTGAGGTTTATGGATAAGGTGATTAAGTTGGTTGTAGACTTGGATACTGAGATGTAAAGGATGGGTGAAGGTGAGTTAGAGTAATTTGAGGTTTCAGAGGATGATATGTAAGTGGAAATTGAGGAAGTTCGCCATTTGTGAAGTGGTGGAAGGCTAAGAATCCATGCCCAAATGTCTGTGTTGTTTTTGGACAAAGAAGTTAGGGCCATATTATATGCTGGTATGGTATGATACAGGTGTTGGTGTGGATGAATGAGGAGAGTTTTGAGTATTTAAAAGAACTCGGTTTTTCTAAATTAAAGGATCTTTGGTTGTGGGCTTTCATTTATAAGATAAGATTGTTATTCGCTACTTGGTCCGTGACTTATTTTAGAGTATCTATTTTAATAAAACCAATACTTTAAATTGTATAAATATATTTTTTTAGATTGCATCATGTTCACAATTATGCAAGATTATGGTCAGTATTAACTTTTTCTTTTTCTTTTTTATCAGGGGCTACAATGTAGCATTACATGATAATCATAAGTGGTTTTTTCAGCTAAGTAATTAGACTCAGCCAGCAAGATAGAGATACCATACATAGTACTAACTGAACAGCAACTCAATACATCAGTAGACCTTCATCAAAAGGATTTGGCTATTCTACAAACAATCTTTCAAGTTACAAACATTCAGAGCCACGCTAATCACCAGGTCTTTGCTGCACCATTCCAAAATTTGAAACTTCACAGCCATAGTCACTTCAGTCTAGTCGATCTCAGATCGCATATAATCCAAACAGCAAAGATGAATGCCAGCTTAAACTGTTCTCCACAATTACACTTATGTTGAAACGGTTTAACCCCCATGATCTTCATCCTCTTTAGGGCATTCACAATGGGACTAAGTTCCTTAGCACATTTTTAGGTATCATGTAACCAAAATATAATATTTTATTACGTAAGACACCCTAAAATCTATCAATGTCTATAATGATGGAGTATCTTAACATTCTCACTCCTCCTATCCAGTATTTTTAGCATTATTTTTACCTAAGTGAATAACTTTTAAATTTTTTATTATTGTTACAGAGCTGTAGCATATTTGTTTTCATTGCGTTGCTTAATTAAGCAACAATGAGAGAGAAAAGGGGTGGATTTCACACCACCACAACAATATTTTTATTTTCTTACTGACACTAGAGGATATAATCCACACCATTGTAGATGCCCTCAAAGCGTAACCACTTTTCAACAATTATGAATTTTTTTATATTAGTTTTTTTATATCAATTTAGATTATTCCTTCAAAATAAAATTATTATATTTTTTAAGTACGTCTTTAAAAATTTATATTCTATTTTATAAATAAACACATATTTTTATTTTTTGCAAATTTATTATTTCTACAATTAATAATTTTCGTTTATGAAATGACACTATAAAACTAAAAATATATAATAGAATATAAATTATGTCATTAAAACTCTATATTTTATTTATGGTACTTAATAATTTTAAAATAATTCTAAGAAATATTTTATTTTTTCAATGTTTTATAATATTTTAATATATTTTCAATTTTTAATAATACTGGCATAGTTATCTATATTGTTAGATTATTTTGAATTTTTCGTAAATGTTTTAACAGGTATTTTGTGAACTTTCAAAGTTTTTTGTTAACTAATATGAGTATTTTGTGTTTTTTTTTTCTATTGGTCAATCGCTATAGTGACATTTTATGAATTTTTGGGAAAATGTAATGTCATTTCATAATTATTTTTGAGTTACATTTTATGAATTAGTCAATATTATAATAATATTTTATGAATTTTCCAAAATTAAATAAACATTCAGTTTTTTATTGAACGAAGTAATTGGTTAAACATTAGTTTTAGATAAAGTTGGTTCGATTCAGTTTATAAGATTTAGTAGTATATATGATGGCTATGGTAGGGCCATAGTGATACCCAGCTGCCAGGCGAGTATCGTACTATAAACTACCATATCTGAGTTGAGTGACATTTTTGCAGGGTAAAAGCTACCACCCCCTAATTTGTAAGATTAGATGCTTATCTTAGATATCTTACTTCGGTTGATTATTAGATGCTTTTCATCACTTGTCCTCCGTGGTGACTAGAATTCAAAATATATTTGGGGCCAGCTACAAGGAGGCGTCTGAATTTTCGTTAAACGATCAAGCCAGTGATGACAAAAAGTGGAAGTATCATAGAGTACTACATAAAAAAGATTAACTTAACAAGTTTATTCTGATTAATATTAATCACTTGGACAGTAGAGGTTCATATAACATAAGTTTTTTTTAATCTACAGCAATATTTACTTTATTTTTGAATTAAGAGTTGTGATGGATCACTACTAAAATTTTGACCTTCATTATTAGATATAATGGGGAGCAATAAAGGAAAAAAAAGAATTGGTTCCTTCTCATCCATATTATATTATGACTTCTTTTTTTTACAAGAGGTTTAGTCTACTCCTTTTCCATCCTTTTGTGCTTTGTCTTCTTAGTGTTATCTTATTTGGTTTTCCTGTTTTCTTTATCTATATGTGTCTTAATATTACTTTTTTTAATTATCATGGGGCTATAATGCGGCAGTACATATGTTTTTATCTTGGGCAACTGTAGCATACTAGTTACATATGTCATCAATGATACTATGCCAAGCTAAAAGTAATTCTTTACATTCATGCCTTAAACTAGTGATGAGACTGTCCCCACAATTCTGTTGTCTTTTTTGCGCCATTCACAGGCCTGGAATTTTGTAGCTAGACAATGTGGTGTTTCCTGTCTTTGGTGGTGACTGACATGATGGTGGATTATGATTTGGGTTGTTTGCTCTGAACAAATAGGGTGTTCACTATCTTTTGAGTTTTATAGCTAGTGTAGTCTTATGCTAGGTTGTACGGAAACTGCTGGACTTTGAATTTTCCAGTTTCAGAAACGTGAAACGGCAGGAAACGTGTAGGAAACGTTTCTGGACAGCACTGTTCAAAAAGTGAAACATTTCGGTAAAACGGAAACGTTTCGCCCAATTTTCTGGGGCGTTTGAAGAGTAAAAATCACTCATTACTGCATTTTCTAACTAAAACGACGAGTTTTAGTTTATATTTTGAATTTAATAAACCTACTTTCCAATTTATAATCTGTACTCTACAATTCCCAACCCTAACTTAAGTTTTGAAGAAAAGAGAGATGTGGAGATTTTTGTTGCCGTGAAGCCGAGACCGAGAACACTACTGCTGTCTCTGGAGCAAGGAAGCAGCCATCCTTGGGTCTTTGTTCCATGCCTTCTGGACCACACTCTGGACAATCTTCTGTGCTTGTGGGCAGCTGCTGTCGTAGAATTGCAGGGTGAGGTCTGCCACCGCTGAGAGGCAGAGAGAAAGCGCGAGGATGGAGGCAACAGTAGAAGATTATTGTTGTTGTTGAGATTTGAGAACATTGCTGCTGCGTACGTGAGTGTTCTATTTGTGGTCCACACAAAACATAGCAGCTTTTTATTTTTATTTTTCAAAATTGAAACAGCAGGCCCTTTCTTCATATGCACATGCTTAAAATATAATTTATTGGCAAGTAGTCGATCCTCAATTAACCAACAGTGATTGTGAATTTGTGAGATCCGGCCGGCTTAACTAGTCGTAGTAGTAGTAGAGTTTTCTTAATTTCCTTGTTATTTAAGTACTAATTACTTCCTACTACTAAATAGAAGTAATTTGTAGCTAGTCTCCATTAATTAATTAGAATGCATGTTCGATCCTCAATTAATTAATAGTAAGATCTACTCGTTATTGTTTATCTACAAATCATTGATACATTTTCTTTTTAATTATAGGTATGGCATCTAGTAGTGGTGGAAGTGTACCCATTGAAGCAAGTCAAAGTGAGCAAACTAGTAAAGCTCCGTTGTGGCAGTATGTAGATGTGGTTGAAAAGACTTCCACGAGTGGTGGATCTCTTAAGTTCCGATGCAAGTTATGTAGTGATATAAAGCAAGGGACTTATTGTAGAGTCAAAGCTCATTTGCTTCATATACGGGTAAAGGAATGCTGGTTGTAAGAAGGTGAAAGAAATGATGATAGAGATGAGAAGATTGGAAGAAGAATATGAAAACAAGAAAGCACTGGGTCTCTTAAAGAAGTCGTGCCTTCATGGTGTTTCTTCTAATTCCACCTCAATGGACAAGAGAAGAAAGACTACTTCGTATTTCTGGATAAAGCATTTGATAATGAAACAAGAGCGGTGTTGGCACAAGAAATCGCAAGAATGTTCTATACCGGTGGTTTGTCATTCAACTTAGCCCGGAATCCTTATTTTGTGAAGGCTTTCACATTCGCTGCTAACCACAATTTAGGTGGTTATGTTCCTCCTGGCTACAACAAATTGAGAACTACTTTGCTTGATCAAGAAAAGACACACGTGTTAAGATTGCTAGAACCTTCCAAGAGAACTTGGTGTTGGGCAAAATAGTGGTGAGACTATCTTGCTAACTATGGGCAGTGAACCTAATCATTGTAGTACAACAAGGTGGTATCCACAGGGACTTCGTAACTATCTAGCTAATTATAAGCTTAGTAAATATGCAAGAGGATATATACAAAAGTGCATAAATGTAAATTAGGGGTTTTGGGTTTTTGGGTTGTAATTGGAGAAATAAAGGAAAGCAATAAACACTAAACTAACTATCTAGGATAGGTGTAGCCCGGGATGGATATTTGCACCCGTCCTCCCCTTACTACCGATTGTCGAACCTCGAACTCATAGCTAAACCACGGGAACACTTAATTAATTAGCAACCTAATATAGGCCTACTAATCCTAACCAATTTAATCGAGACTTCTCATTCAGCTAAGCCTCGGGTCAATCGATAGCACTAAGCTCAAGTTCCACTAAGGTTGCAATGTAGTCTAATCTCAAAATTATCGAAATCAGGTACACCGTTTTAGTCTCTAACAGTTTAGGTTTCTATCTCTGGATAACATTTTGATAGAATCCCACAATAATGCTAAACTAATCGGTAGGCCAAACCAACCAATTTAACACATAGAAGACAATTGAGCAAAACCCTTAACAAATCCCCAAATCATGAGCAACAAGTTTAGAAGTCATAAACACTCAATAATCATCTTCATTAAGCTCAAAGACTAAAATAGAGCACAAACACAAGTTCAAGATTCAACAATGGAGTTTAGGGATTTTGGGACAAAATCCCCAATCCCTAGCTACAAATGATTCACAGCCATAGGAGAGAAAATAAAAGAGCAAGGGATAGAAGTAGCCATTAATGGAGCTTGGAAGGAGGTGAGCTTCTCTTCTCTCTCTCCTTCTCTTCTCTTTTCTTCTTCTTCTCTTCTCCTCTTCTTTTCTCCCTTGGAATCGCCTCTTTTCTCTGTTTTTGGGGCGGAACCGAGCTGAATGAAGAATGGGGAAGTTTTTCCCAAAATTCCCCGTTTTAAAACGCAGATCTGGGCAAATTTTCGACCCGTCCGACCCACCATGGGTCGGACCCGTGGGTCGGTCACGTCCAGGAGCAATTTCGGGGCCGAAAACACGTTTTTTAAAGTGCATCCGACCCAGGGTCCGACCCAGACTATGGGTCGGACGATTCCAGTAGCTCAAGGACAAAAATTGCGTTCTTTTAAAAGTCCGACCGACCCACGTCCGACCCAGACCTATGGGTCGGACGGTTCCAGTAGGCTAACTTCGAAATGCTGTATCTTCTTCGTTTCAGCTCCAATTTTGGATCCGTTTGCGCCCACGCGTTCCTCTCTTCATCTACTTTACTCCTATCTATGTTATTCCTCCTGTTTAAACAATAAATGTGTAAGACACCAATGAAACACAAAACTAGAGGAAAACAAGCCAGAGTGGAGAAATGAGCATGAAAAGTGTTGATTAAACATATGAAATACTCCCCTAAAACATGCTCATTTAGACACTCATCACTTGGTCACAAAAGGGGGTGACTATTATGACAGATGGATGGAGTGATCCACAAAGAAGGCCAATCATCAATTTTATGGCTACTACCGGAAATGGCCCTATGTTTCTTAAGTCGGTTGATTGCGAGGGTGAGTTGAAGGATAAGCATTTCATTTCTACGTTGATGAGGGAGGTGATTGATAGTGTTGGTCATCAAAATGTTGTCCAAATCATCACTGATAATGCCGCAAACTACAAAGGGGCGGGAGAAATAATTGAAGGTATATAACCCAATATTTATTGGACTCCTTGTGTAGTTCACACCCTTAACCTTGCCTTGAAGAACATATGCTCACCCAACAATATCCCGAGTAATGCTGAGGCGTATAGAGAGTGTCATTGGATAATCGAGGTTCGTGATGAGGCTATGGTGATCAAGAATTTCATAATGACACATTCCATGAGATTGTCAATGTTTAACAAAATTTCTCCTCTTAAGTTGCTCTCAATTGCCGAAACTCGTTTTGCTTCGACTGTTATTATGTTTAAGAGGTTTAAGCTCATACGACGCTCATTGGAGACAATGGTGATGAGTGATGAATGGTCAACTTATCGAGAAGACCATCAAGGAAAGCTTGGGGCAAGATTTGTGAAAGAAAGAGTTTTAAGTGATGAATGGTGGGACAAAGTGAACTATATTCTTGAGTTCACCACTCCTATTTACAACATGATTAGAGTTTGTGACACCGACAAGCCATGTCTTCATTTAGTCTATGAGATGTGGGATTCTATGATTGAAGAAGTCAAACGCAAGATCTACTCACACGAAGGTAAAGAGAATGATGATGAAAGTTCATTCTTTGAGGTGGTGCACATTATTCTTGTTGCTTGATGGGCCAAAAGCAACACACAACTACATTGTGTTGCTCATTATTTGAATCCAAGGTAATATGTCTCATTCTTTCTTCATTCATTTGTAAGTTTTCTTAATTATTTAGCGTATACACTTAATGTTTATACATTTTGTAGGTTCTATAGTGATCAATGGCTTCAAGAGGATCTTAGTAGAATTCCTCCTCATATAGACGCTGAGCTCTCCATTGAGAGAATGAAATGTTTCAAAAGACTCTATCCAGATGAAGAAGATTTCAACAAGGTGATTGATGAATATGCTTCTTTTTCATTTTGTACAAGGAGCATTTGGAGACACGACATCTAGTTCTAGGAGGGGCACGACAGATCCTATCACTTGGTGGATTAACTTTGGTTCTCAAGCACCTATGCTTCAATCTTTTGCTCTTAAAGTGCTTGGACAACCTACATCTTCTTCTTGCTGTGAAAGAAATTGGAGTACTTATAATTTTATTCATTCACATACAAGGAATAAGTTAGCTCCTAAGCGAGTTGAAGATTTGGTCTTCGTCCACAACAACTTGCGTCTTCTTTCAAGAAATAATGAAGAGTATCACAATGATAGAACAAAGATGTGGGATGTGGGTGGAGATACTTTTGGAACATTGGAAGAGGGTGGATATCTTAAGATGGCCGAGCTTTCTCTTGATGAGCCGGTATTGGAGAATGTGTTTTTTCCAAGCTAGGTGGTTGTAGACTCATTATTTTTGGATATTTACTCATATGATAGTAGAATACAATGAATCTTTTTATTTAAGGTGCAGTTGCAATGACATCTCTTTTGGACTTGTTAGTCAACTATTAAGAATTCAATATATGTCTATTAACATTATTTTCATTATATATATATTTAGGATATGTTTATTGCCGTTTCCATTTCGGGGGTATTTTATAAAGTTGCCGTTTCCCCGTTTCGGAAACCCGAAACGTTTCGGTGCAACCTAGGTCTTATGCTTGAGTTGAAACCCGATTCATTAACTAGTTTTGTTGGATTGCTGAAATTGGTGGAGACAGGTGCTGAAATAAGCAATTCCATACATGATACACTTCTACTTTGGCTACTTCGATTGAAAGTATTTGCTTGGATGGATGAGGATTCAATCGCTGGGTTTATTGATGGTATGCATGCACAATTAATTGGAACTAGCAGATCATCGGAGAATGTTCATGTAGTTGAATCGACATCGCAGTGAAGATCGAGGTTTTTGCCCATCAGCGATATCAGTGGTTTTGATTGCAGGAGATAGTAGCTTCAAGCGCCATTGCAGTGGAACTTTCGACGGGTTTGTTTGCAGATGAATATGTTGTTCAACAAATGGATAATGATGACGTAATAGTAGTTTTCGTCATCCACAATATGGTTATAGTTGCAAATACAGTAAAGTTTGAGGCCTTGATTATCCTGAGAACTGACATCAAAGCTGTAGTAAATATGGGAGATAGAGAGTTTCTTGTCTCCGGACCTTTGAAAAGCAATTGAAACTGGTACACAACGTGGAAGGCTTGGATTAACACTCACGAAGGAAGAAGAAGAAGAATACAGAGTAAACCCTAGAAATTCCAAACCACTCACGACACCAGTCTATCTACCACTCAGTCTATACTAAGCCTTATACTAGCAAGACCAACGGTCAACAGACCAGCCAAAACGCAGTGTACAACTAAACCACTAAACAGACCAATATAAATAATATAAATATAACATACATAATCTAACAGCCCCCCTCAAAGCTTAGGAGGAGAAGCCTTCTAAGATTTGAAAACTGTAAGGAGCAACCAGCCGCTGCTCTACTTTGCTTCTGTCTTCAAGCCCATCTTTCTGACTTGCAATGGACAAGCCTTTCCTGGCAGAGCCTTTGTTAACACATCTGCAAGCTGCTCCTTGGAGCTCACGAACTCCAGCTTGATCATGCCGTCTTGCAGTTTCTGTCTAACGAAATGGATGTCCAGCTCTATGTGTTTTGTCCTCTCATGGAGGACTGGATTGCGTGCTATGTATATGGCAGCTTGACTATCAGACTTCACAGGGACTGGAATGATGTTCTCTACTCCCAGTTCATGTACCAGCCTTGTTATCCAACTGAGTTCCGCGGTCACACTCCTCATGGCTCTGTATTCAGCCTCTGTAGAGGACAAAGCTACGGTAGTCTGTTTCTTGCACTTCCATGAGAGAGGACATCCTCCAAGCTGTATAAAGAAGCCACTGATGGATCTCCTTGTGTTTGGACATCCTGCCCAATCAGAATCACAGAAAGCTATTAAGGAAAAATCATTCTTTGTATTAAACAGCAATCCATAATTCACAGTTCCTCTAATATAATTCAACACATGCAAAGCAGTCTTAAAATGCACATCTGTGGGACTACCGAGGAATTGACTCAGAACATGTATTGTAAAACAAAGGTCTGGTCGACTGTGTGATAGGTAGCTAATTTTCCCTACCAGCCTGCGGTAAGTAAAAGGGTCTTTCAAAGGTTTTCCTTCATTACTCATAAGTCTGAGATTAGTATTCAGGGGACTGACAGAGACTTTATCATCAGATGTATTGAATTCCTTTAGTAAATCCTCACAGTATTTCTTCTGCATAAGAACAATACCTTCTGTTGTGTGAATAAATTGCATCCCTAGAAAGTAATTCAATCTGCCCAGATCTTTAATCCTAAGTTTCTGGTTCAGTGCCTTCTTAACAGATTCAATTAGTGTATGATCATTTCCTGTTAGTAGGATATCGTCCACATAAACTGCAAGGTAGCATACTTTCTCTCCTCTCACTCTAATGAATAAGGAATAATCATTAAGGGACTGTATAAAACCTAAGGATTTAAGCAGAATACTTAACTTGTGATGCCACTGTCTAGAAGCCTGTTTCAGGCCATACAAAGATTTGTTCAGTTTGCATAACTTTCCAGATTTCTCCTCTTTATGACCTAGAGGGATTTCCATATACACATCTTCTTCTAAGTCCCCATGAAGAAAAGCATTATTTATATCCAATTGACTAACTACCCAGTCCCTCTTGGTAGCAACAATGATTAATTCTTTGATAGTAGTAAATTTTACTACGGGAGAGAAAGTTTCCATGTAGTCTATGCCATACCTTTGAGTTACCCTTTTGCAACTAACCTAGCCTTAAATCTTTCTATGCTACCATCAGCCTTATGTTTGATCTTGTAGACCCATTTGCATTTGACAGGTTTAATACCATTTGGAGCTTTTATAAGATCCCATGTGTTGTTCTTTTCTAGGGCTAGGAATTCCTCTTCCATGGCCCTTTTCCACCTTGGGTCACTAACATCCTTTTCATAGCAGCTAGGTTCAGTTTCACTATTAAGATTGGCGTGCAAGCATGTATGGTGTCTCTGATCTGATGAAATGACTCCTACTGTGAGCAACATGCAATCAGCTCTAACTATGCTATCTTTATCATCCATGATAATAAGATCAGGATCAATTTCAGTACCACAGACATTGACAGAACATGCAGCAGAAATTCTGTCATTTAATATTTCAGAGAAGGTATCTACAGAAGATTTAGAGAGAAACTTATCTTTTTTCACAGTTGTCAAACCAACTTCATAGTCTTCTAGGTATTTGGGAAGGTGTCTGGCCCTTCCTGATTTCCTGACTATGGCATCTTCCCTTGGTGTGGTTTCTGGAGCAGGTTCCTCAATGATGTTCTCTTCAGTGGACATACCATCTACAGAATCTTGGGAACTCTCCTTGTTTTCTTTCTTTCCATTGCTGTCCTGTCTACCCTGTCTATCCTGTCTTATATTCTCATCACTTGCATCAATGTTAATAAAAGGAAAGCAATCATTCTCAAACAAGAAGGAATCATTTGGTGGAGTATCAAAAACAGTTCCTTGAACAGATCTGAAGGATAGACTTTCTCATGAAACAGAACATCTCTGTTAAATATGACCCTGTCGTTGTCTAAGTCATAAAGTTTATAAGCCTTTTTATTTTGTGCATACCCTAAGAGAACACATTTAACAGATCTTGATAGGAATTTATCATGCTGATCCTTATTAATATTCGCAAAACAGAGGCACCCAAAACTTCTAAGTGTGGAGTAGTTTGGTTTTTCTCCATGAATTATTTCAAAGGGTGTGTTATTGTCTATGCTGGTGAGGGGCATCCTATTAATTAGAAACCTGGCAGTAAGAATGCTTTCTCCCCAAAATTTCTTGGGGAGAAGTGAATGAAACATCAGAGCACGAGCTGTCTCCAAAATGTGTCTATGTTTCCGTTCTGCAACACCGTTCTGTTGCGGTGTGTAGGTGTAAGTTGTTTGATGTCTAATTCCTTTTAACCTAAAATATTCAACTCTTACCTTTGAGCTCCCAAGCTCGTGGGCATTATCAGTTCTTACACATTTAACACTCTTCTTAAACTGTTTTTCAACCATGGAAATGAAACTGATAATTAAACCAAAACATTCAGATTTGGACTTGCATAAGTGGGTCCATGTGACACGACTTTTGTCATCTACAATAGTGAGAAAGTAGCAAAAACCGCCATGTGTATATTCATTGTAGGGACCCCATAAATCAATGTGGATCAGTTCAAAAATATCTTTAGCTTTTATTGAACTAGATTGGAAGGACAATCTGTGGCTTTTGGCCCTACCACAAGGTTCACATACAAAAGATTTCTCACAATTAGTCTCTCCAACTAGCCCCAACTTAGAGATTTTCTCTCTTGGTAGGTGTCCTAGTCTAAGGTGCCACAAACTCAAGGAGTTATTACAGTGAGAATCATTCTTTACAAAATTGAGTAATGGATTATAACCTCCTTTCTTATCACAAAATCTATCAAGAATATACAGCCCTCTAAGCATCTGACCAATCTTCAGTTCTCCACTTTGTTCACAACCCTGATAGAAACATCCAGCAGAATCAAAACAAATCTTGGCATTCATTTGTTCAGACAATTTGCTAAAAGAAATCAATCCAAATTTAAAACTTGGAACGAAAAGAACATTTCTCAATGTTATCAGATTGTTTATTTTAACAATTCCCATTAAATTAACTAACTGTGGGTGCCCATCAGGCATCCCAACAGTGTGTGGTCTATCAAGAAAAATAACATCACAGAAAACACTGAGATTTCCACACATATGATCAGATGCTCCTGTATCTATGACCTAATCAGTTAACTCAATGTTATGATCATCAGAGGCACTAAATATATTATAGATACTTCCAGTTAAATTGAAGTTATTTTGGAAGGTGGTCATACCAATGAAACTGCAGTTCGATTCTGAACTTGACTGTTCTTTGTTGACGATCTGAGATTTGCTGATGTAACTCAGCAGCTGGTTTACTTGATCCGTGGTGAGGACTCCATTGAAAGGATCTTTACTAGGTTCCCCCTTCTGCTCACTGGCTCCATTCGCCTGGTGTTGCTTCTCCTTCGCCACTCGCCATCCTGAAGGATAGCCATTCTTATGGTAACATTTCTCCTCTGAATGTCCTGGCTTGTGGCAATACGTGCACTGGATGAAATTGCGTCTGCCCCCATTTCCTTGCCCACGGCCAAAACCCTTCCTGATTTGGCTAACAGAGAAAGCTACAGGGGTTTCTGTCTCGACAGGGGTGTTGGTGGTGAAGGCCTTTTGCCTTTCTTGTTGAATGAGGATGGAAAATGCTTGTTCTATACTGGGAAGAGGCGCAATCATCAGTATACTCTCTCGGGCACCGGCATACTTCTCGTCCAAACCCATGAGAAATTTTATCAGCCGCTGGGTTTTGATGTAATCTTTAAAGGCTTTATCGGTTGAACAGGCGCAAATGGGGAGAGTTGTAGTTGCTTCCAATTCATCCCAGATTCCTCTGAGTTTCGCAAAGTAGTCTCCAATACTTTCCCCAGCTTGCGTTGTATTCACGAGCCGCCTTTCTAGCTCAAACAATCGCGTTGCATCAACTTGATCATACCTGGCACAAAGATCTTGCCAGATTTCTGCTGCCGAGGATCTGAAGAGCACCGTGTCAGCAACGCGTTTGTCGAGACTCATAAGGAGCCACGCCCTCACCATACTATCGCATCGATTCCAGGCTTGAAGACCGTCGTCGTTATCAGTCGGCTTCACCACGGTTCCTTCTACGAAACCCAGTTTATTCTTTGCCCCCAAGGCAATTTCCACTTGGTGTTTCCAACGGGTGAACCCTGGACCTCCATCATACTTGCTAGCAAGGGATTGTCCCGGTTGATCGGAATTAGAAAGATACAGTGGATCTCCGACATTGATATTTCCGTTGTTACTATTTCCAGCTTCAGATTCGTCGACGATTTCTTTCTCCTTGTTCTTGTCCTTGTCTTCCGATGTCACATTCATGATTCGTCACTGAAAGGCGGAGAGAACCGATGCCGAGAAGTAAAGAAAGTAGCAAGAATCATAGGAAACCCAGCAAGAATCGTGAGAAAACCAATATCGCCAACGCGATAGCAAAATTTTGGGAAAAAGAAGGAAATAGAGGATTGTTTAGCTGCGAGAAGAAATCCAGAAGCAAGATCCCATGATCCACTGCTCTGATACCATGAAAAGCAATTGAAACTGGTACACAACGTGGAAGGCTTGGATTAACACTCACGAAGGAAGAAGAAGAATACAGAGTAAACCCTAGAAATTCCAAACCACTCACGACACCAGTCTATCTACCACTCAGTCTATACTAAGCCTTATTGTAACACCCCTCTCAAATAAACACGTATTAGTCACTCACGTTAACAGAAAAATAAGGCGTCTTACAGCGGAAGAATAAACAACATCATTAAAACTCACTCGGGTGTCACCTGCCATTACTCGCCCATGCGATTAACGTAGCAGAAACTAAATCCAACACTAGAACAACAACACTACTAAACCGCTGTGACAACGAGATATACTATACATCATACTAAGTCCGCATCCTATACATCATTCTAACCAAGGGTAACTTTAAAGACAAGTGAGCATCTACCCGAGTCCCAAATAAATACAACCATACTGTCCTACACTCATAACTGACAGTGTTATACAAATAAATTTTGTGTGCAGTAATTAAATTCACCCTGACTACCCGGTACCCGCACTTCGGCTTCACGTTGATCAGCAACCTGCACAATAAGTGTAGTCTTAGCGATAGACGCTGAGTATGCCGGATCTGGACCCTATTGGTCACTTGTCATTTTTAACCCTCTTGATATTAGATTGATTTCATGCTTTACCATTTTACAGATATAATAGATACTGTAACAACATGCATGATTATATAATCGTTCATCTAATCCAAACAGTCATATATGAATATACACAGTACTGTCATACATCATACAATACAGTAGCATTGAGAACTCATTCATTGTATGTTAACATCATCAAGTAATACATCACTCGGCCTCCGGGCCTTCACTATCGTTTGTTTTGGTTAGCACAGTCGGGCGTCAGTTAGGACATCCCAAGATACACTCACTTGGACAGTAGTCCCACGTACACACAAAGGTGCTCACTGCCCTGATCATCCGAAGACTCTGGGACTTATTCACTTTGCCTTTGTAAGGCGTCCATTTAGGTGGCCAAGGGCCTGGTGCCAACGGTACACTCCGCCTGACGATCTATGTAGGCTCGTTCAGGATTAACTAGGGTAAACCCGATACGGGATAACCCAAGAGATCTCTACGCGCGACCAGCAGCCAGTGACTGTCTAGATTAAGGTACATCATCACATTCATTCACACTTCACTGTTAGCTTTGTTAGTTAGATAGTCAGTTACAGTTTTAGTTATGGAGTACATCACTTAACTTGTTAGATGCCTTATGGGTCTTACGCATGCCTAGAATTATTCTAGGTAGTATTCACGTTCGAGTCAAAGCTCTAGAGACCGACAATGTCGTGTCTCGTTCCTAAGTGTTTTACTTAGGTTGTAACTACATACTTGTAATACTTAGCGTATTAGGTCAAGCAACGGTGGTCACAATCACACATTTCGCATATGTAGTTTTGTATAGGTCGATCTATAGTCGACATAGTATTAGTCCCGTAGGACGTTCGTGCATAAATAATTAATGCAGTAAACATAGCTACACATCACACACATAAATCACATACATACATTCACACAAGTTATTTATCAAACAAATCCGAGCCAGAGGAATTCCTCAGGACAACTCGGATCAAACCCCTTTACATACCGTACACCGTGTCTAGGATCACGCAGTGTAGACCTCTAAAGCTTTCGAGCGCGCACGTCTGAAGGGCAATATAGAAATACAAGGAACGCTAGGCGTCAATCCACATGACAGTACAATTCGGTATCTCCGAATAACGTTTGAAATCCTAGTACTATGCCCCCGGATTTTACAATTGTTACTAGTTAAGGTACCGTTATTTTTAACAACCCCTTACTCGTCGTGTGAGTTAATATCCCGTTTACAATAGAGTATGAAACCTCTAATTATACACTTGTGATACTTCATTTGGGTTTTATTTATCGTACCAAAGTCATAAACTAATCTTAGTATTTTACGTCATTGTATACTATAGCTTATATCTTTATTCTTGACGTGTAGATATATATATGTATGCGTTTAGCATGACGGTTTGAATAACTATGTTTTTGACCACATGGTATCGTTTTGTGTTACATTTATTTCGTGATGTTATATAATATGATGTTTTATATGTCATTAGACTTGTAACATATGGTGTTGGTAGTTTTATGTATGTACCGAAAATGGTATACACATATGATACATTTTGAGCTCCTTTATTATATAATTCTCCTTAATCCTAATATAACCTCATAACTTATAGTACGTTGTAAGTATCTAATTTTATAACCTCAGAACCTTGTAGTAAAATATAACCCAAGGTTTGACAACATCTTGCTCATATCGAAGCCCAAAGTTTCCAAATCTGACACACAATTCCTGTGTACAATCTTATCTATCCTCACTTTTAATGTATCAACCTGATGTCTAATCCTCCCAAGATGTTTCACCAGCCAAGCTAGATGTATTAGCTATGATTTGGGTTCATTATTAAGCCAACACCACACTTTAACACCTCTGGGTACGATCATACAGACACAAGTTTCAGAAAACTGAAACATCAACCTTGTGCAAACTTCCATTCAACCTCTCCTTTTAATGTATCAAACTGCTTTCTAATTCCTCCCAAATTGTTTACTCTCTTACATAGATATATTTGCAAGGTTATAAGTTCATTTACATATTATTTCACACCCTTATACCAGCTGCACAACTGTTATACAGAAATAGTATAATTCTGGAAAACTGAAGGCCCAGATCTGTGCATCACCTCTTCATCTTTCTTTTAGTTCATTATCAGTCTCCAATTCCTTCCAAAAGTTTCTAACTAAGTGATTAGTAAGATTTTGAACTTAAAAAAAAACTCAAAACAAGGCTGTTAACACTTCTGAAAGTTCATTTTACAGAAGCAAGACAACTGTAGAAAGAAATCTGAGAGCCCAGCTTGCATACTTCTTCTCGGTTCTTGTTTTAAATTAGTAACACTGGCTTCTAATCTCTCAAATGTATATACCTACTCAGTCCACCCCTTTAACCATGTCTTGGGTAAATTCTTAAACCACTTCAACATTCTTAACACCTCCGTAAACTCTTTTCACAGAATTGAAGAACTGCAGTATACTGAACATAAATCTGTGTACTTCCACTTGAATCTTTCTTTTAGTTCCTTAATATGTTTTCCAATTCCACCCAAGGTTTTCTTACAGATTTAATTAGGTGTGTTATCTAGGTTTTGGGTTCATTAGCAGGCTAGCATAACACTCTTATGCCACCTGTATTTCAGTTATACAGAGATAATGATTATAGAAGGAAATCTGAAACAGAAGCTGTGCATTTCTGCTTTATTCTTGCTTGTAGTTATTTAAACTGACCTCTACTTTTCCCTAGGAATTTATAAACTTTCCCAAGAGTGTTAGAGATGTTTTTGATTCATTAGCAACTCAGTACAACCCTTTCTAACCCCTCTGTACACGGTTATACAGAACTGAAACAAAAAAAAACTGCAAAACTAAGGCATGAAACTGATACATCCTTTTTTTTTATTTCTTTTCTTTGTCACTAATCAGACTTCTTTCCCCCAAATTATTTAGCTTCTTAGTTAAGGGTCTTAATATAATTTTATCCTCAAAATAAACCCACAACAAAATTGTTAATGCCACTGAAAATTTATTATACAGAACTGTGATGTTGCAGAAAAACCGAAACCTGAAACTGGTTTAACCTTCCTATCTCCTTTCTTTGTTCACAACTTGACTTCCAATTCCCCCACATTGTCTAGCTACTTGGTTAAATGTCCTCATACTGTTTTAGCATCAAAGCCAACCCAAACCAACACGGTTAACTCTCTTATGTAAACTCCTTATACATAATCGATAAATGCTGCAGAAAATTGAAACACAATTTCTGCGCAATACCCCATCCAAACTTCACTCTTAATGCACTAAGCTGGGTTTTCTAATTTCCCCCAATGTGTTTGCAACTTAATTAAGTGTTTTGGCAATGTTTTAAGTTCACCATTAGCCCAATATACTCCTTATAACCCTTCAGGAAGGTGATTATACAGAAGGCATAAATTACCGAATCTGCAACACATATCTCGGTGCATTCTCAAACCAACTTCATTTTCACTGCACTAATCTGATGACTAACTTCCCAAAGTTTCCTCAAACTTAGTTAAGTGCTTGTTAGTATTGTTTTAGGTTCATAATTAATCAATGCAACTCTCATATCTTTTCTGGAAATCAGTCTTACCGAAATCCAGAGTTACCAAAATCTGTAGCATAGATTTCTGTGTGTTTCTCCATCCAATCTCACTTCTTGGGCATTAAACTGGCTTTTAACTTTCTCCAAGTGTTTACCAACTTAGTTAAGTCAATTAAGAGGCTCTAAGTTCATTCTCAAACTAAGAAGCAAGACACACACACACCTCTGAGAAGTACTTTTCACTACACTTGAAACCAGAAAGACTGAAACTATAACACTGATAACTTCCCTATATATTTTTTTGTTTGTTCACGAATTGGCTTTCTGATCTTTCCCACTTGATAAGAGTGTTATCAGTAGCTTAGGTTCAAAACCAACCCACAACAACAAAGGCTATACCCTGGGAAGTTAACATGCAGAAACCCCAAAATTTCAAAAACTGAAACCACGCATAAAAAGAAGAAACCAGAAAATGTGAACTGTTGCATTCCTTTCCTATGTTTTCCTTTCTGTTCACGAATTAGGTTCTGGTTTTTTTTCCCGGGTGTACATAAGTTTATTAGGTGGGTTAGACATGTATTAGACTCAGCAACATACCAATAAAAATCCCAACAACCCTCATGGATTTCAGTTATACAGAAAACAAAGCCTCAGAAACTGGGACTGGTTATTAGGTTACACTTGACAGTTTTTTTTTTCTGTAGAGGTATTAAGTTAGAGATGGCTCACCTCACTGTCTCAGTTGTTCCCCTTGGTTGCTTCTTGGCACTATGTGGAGTTCCTAGCACCTGGTTATTAGACAGCAACTGAGGGGATTATGTTAGGACTGGTAAGTCTGAGAAGACATTGATTGAAGAAAGGAGGAGAATCTGTCTTCAGAAGTTTCACCTACCTGTTGAGTTTCAAGGAGGATTTCGTAGCTCTTACTCTGAGGACCTTCGAACACACCCATAGGCACCGCATGAGGAGTTATGCATGAGAGGCAGGGTGTACACGCACAACACATGAAAGGAAATGGAGTGAATAAGTTCGGTATCACAGGGCATAGGAACTGATGGATCAGCTCGTGGAGAAACTGGTTGGAGTTTACCTCGTTAAAGTCAGGAAGCTGATTTATTTTTTAGAAATT
>JAIOTZ010001311.1:0-35643 GCA_023374045.1 Limonium bicolor
TTCATTTATGTGGCGAATTTGGTATCCGATGCCGTTTAACCTCAAATATGTGTTAAACCTTAGCTAACTAAAACTAGGAACACATGAGTGATCGGTATTCGGAGTTGACGGCCCAAACCTTGGGTACGTGCTAACCACGGCTATGTGTGAGTTAATTGGACATTGTTGCTGTGAGCAAGTGTGTGAACCTCCCTTGTGTGCTTAACTCGGTTATGATACCGTATGGTGAATGGATGTGGTAGGGCTCCATAATGGATCCCTAACTGCTTATTATTAAGTGTATATGTACTAACGGGGGGTGAGGAGTCCGGTCTGTTCCGGCCACGCGTGTGAGGATGGGGGTCGTGCCATTATAGGTTCGACCCTCTGTGTATGTTATGGTTGTTTTCCCATTGGGTTTCCAACTTTCCCCTTAGCTTAACCAAAGCTATATTACTGACTCACGTCGGGCCACGGGGGCATACTAATGGTTATGTTATTTCGGTGTGCTTGGGATTACTATATCCGACACACCCTGGGGTATAAGTTAACCGTTCTATATAACCGGACGGTAACGAGGATGGTAACGAGCTTAACATGGGATTGGCAAAAATCCCTAGGCTCACCTGGTATACTAACTACGGTGGAAGGTTCCTTGTGAGGACCGATTTATATGGTGTTATGTAATGTTGTGGTGCTATGCAAGTCCCCTTGCTATGCTATGGTATATATATATATATTCGATGTTTAAATGGATGCGATGTCATCATATGTACCTTGAAACAAGAAAAATGTTGTTATGTTTTTATTATGTGAGAAATGAGATATGTTGTATGATATGGAATGTGTGGGGATTCATGGAAATGAATCCCAGTTTGCGACAAGAGGCATTTAAGGATAACCCAATTAATGGGTACATGTCGTTGTTAAGGAAGTAGCTCCGTTCTAGAGGAGAGCCACTCTAGGGTTGAGGAATCATTGGATGGTTGGTTAAGTGTGGATGTGTTGGTTATTGGTTGAGCCCATTGAGGCGAAATATTATGTGTGATATGTTAATGGGTTGTATGCATGACTTAAATACAATCAACTGCATGCTAAGACGACAATTAGTCGTGCGTGGCCCGGTAGCATGTGGGCTGCGGGATTACCATACCAGCAAAGGTGCTGAGCCCCTTGGGGCCACCCCTTTCTCTTCTTTTCCTATTTCAGGTACGAAGTGCTGGAAGCCGTTCGAGAGTAGGAGGGTAGTCATTGTACATGGGTAAACTTTTAAGTGTATGTATACAGTAGGTGTAGTAAGACCGAAATTGTTGTCGGCACCAGTTTGTAAATACTCGGTACAGGGGGAGTGTATGTATATAATAAATGTTGAAGATGGAACGAGGTTTGTAATGTGTAGTTGCTCGGGAATCTAGTCCATCAGACCGATACAAATGTACATGTATTAGCCTTGTTAGCCACGTAGGTGGTTAACGGCGTGTAACACCATTGGAATAAGTAATGTGTTGAGTTGAATATCCGCTGCAGGTTGTTATTATGTGTTTGTTGTTGGATGGGGTGTTACAAAAAGTGGTATCAGAGCGAAGTATCGCTCTGATGACTGAATTACCGAGCTTAGGAAATACCGAGTTAGGATTTAAGTACTTTGGGTTAAGGGTTGAGTGATAGCGTGAGAGATACGATAGTAAGGAACTACCAGGGAATACTGGAAACCTACTATATCCATCCCACCCTCCACAATCCCTGTTATATAACTTGGGAAACAACGCCAGGGAGATGGAAGTCCTCTCTTACTCGGGGATACCCGATCTGGCTGTTATTAAATACCCTTAGGGTACGGAGAACCTGTCATACGGTAGATCCCGAAAACTGGAAATCCCGGAGACGGTCTCCATCTGGACAATGTTAACCGCATTCCATAGCGACGAATGAAGGATTTTGTGTGTAGAGGAATAGAATTTCCAGCAACCTGGGTCGACATGCCGAGCAGTCGAGGATGACCAGCTTGCAACGCACCAACCGTGCAACAGGCAAGAAGTGGATTAAAGAAACCCGAGACGAGTGTCTACGGGACCACAGTTGATAAATAATACACCAACGGTGTACCAACTGGCAAGGGAAACTACAAGGTAGTGCCCAAATACGTGGAACGGACTACAAAGTGAATACAATACTATGAGAACGGGGTCTCCCAGAAAGGGGAAACACCCCAGTTGATAACTACTATGTGAATACAGTGAGAAGTACCTAGAGGAGTATCTATCAAGGCAGAAAGATCAGTGAGGGCCAACAAGGCCACTGATGACAATATGTGTCAAAACAATGCCACAACCGGTATGTGTCTAACCGATAGCCAGTTAGCATGGCGCACTTGCCATGGCAAGTGCTGCTATAACAGGACTGTTCAGGAAATTCTTAACCACTACAAATACTTGGAAAAGTAAAATAAAGTTAAATGTGAATGTCATAACAGTGGAAGGGCCTGCTAGCCTAACCTCTGTAATTGGAAACACACCAGTCAGCAAGAAGCTAGACTTGGTTAAGGTAAGAAGATGTTGTGAAACCATGGAAATTTTTCTTTCAAACCTAATCTTTCACAAACCCTTTTCTTTTCAAACCAGATTTTCTTTCAAACCAACACTTCTTTCCAATCTTCTTTAAACCAAACCAGTGAAACCAAGAGCAACGGACAAGGATGTAACAGTGGATAAACCTTCCCTCGATTGAGTTCGGGAAGTAAGGAATGAATATTGTCACTGGACAATATAAGGGAGTTGACAACAGAACACTTCACCTAGGCGTGTGACGGACACTACAAGTGTACCAACTGTGTTGTGGGACGACCGCACTCCGATAGGAGCATGTGGGCCTGACAGACCTACCTATAGGTTAGTTGGGTAAGTAGTAATGTATTAGTATGATACCCCATATATGTATACCAGTAGAGTCCGAAACACGGGAAGTAGTCGACTCCGTCTACGGTCAGCAGTATGAATCAAACGAAAGCTAGAGTTTACAAGGACTAGTTGAAGTTAAGGAACTCAGCTAAGTTAAAAAGGACTAAAGGAACTAATGAGTTTATTTCAAGGAAATGTAAAGAGTCAAGGAGTGCGAAGAGCACGGACTATTATGAAAGACACCACATGTGTCTTGATAAGCCTAAGGGATAAAACATGATAGCTGGACGGGAATGAGTACCCAAAGCTACGAACATAGGAAGGAACGAGTTTGTAGTTTACATGAAATTTACCCATAGATGCCAAGCATATGTAATGGCATACCTTAGCAACACCCAGGAGCAATCCTTGAAGGGTGTTCGTATCAACAATGGTTGAATGAAATGCATGACAGAACCACAAGGGTTGAAATTAACACCCAGTTTAGACACAAGTTGTCAGGAGACGGACTGACGGTCCTAAGGGACATCCCATGAAAGGAAATGTGATGCAACAACCTTGTCATGGATGCCAATACAACCTCTAACCGGGTAGTATTGTACAGAGAAGTACATGTGTGTGGACAGCCTACAATGAGCCCAGCTCAAGGCCAATAAGGTTTATAAGCCATAATCAAGATATGTTATATAAATTCGAATGATGGTAGAAGTTTATGTGGTATAAGTGAATAGAGTGG
The DNA here is from genome assembly GCA_023374045.1 of Limonium bicolor. Lineage (NCBI taxonomy): Eukaryota > Viridiplantae > Streptophyta > Magnoliopsida > Caryophyllales > Plumbaginaceae > Limonium > Limonium bicolor. The sequence goes on from JAIOTZ010001311.1 coordinate 3,613, forward strand.
TAAGCGAACCACTGCATTAAGAGTGGGAATACCTCTCGATATTGTGAGACCGCAGGAGCGGTAGCTATGTGAATCAAGTTCAAGAAATATGTGGAGGATGGACCACGTTGTAATTACCCCAGGGTGATTTAAATAAAATAATACGAAAGGAAATGTTTGTACCAGTTGTGTAAACAGGAAGTGTAATAAGTCTGATAGCAATCACCATAGGTGTGTGAAGCTAAATGTGTAGCGAACAACGCTCAAGGGAAATATAGTAGTATATTCAAAAAAAATCAGCCAAATAAGTGGCCAGATAAACCCAGTGGAGGCACAACATTAAGCGATAGCAAACGAACCGAGCAGTAAGCCGGTGGCAAGTGTTAGATGATAAGGATTTCAGTGAAAATTCCTATTGCAATCGCATAAGGGATTTACTGTCAAGAGTTTACGCCTCTGCACTCTGTATGACTGAGTGTTTTGGTATTGCACTTGCGCAGTAATGATCGAGTGGGATAGCTAGGAATTGGAAACATGTTGATGGTGGAAGAATAACGTTACAATGGCCGATGCATAGGAAATGCAAGACCGCACCAATGAAAGGATACTTGTACAAAACCGAATGTGGAGACATGATTAGCAGTAAGTGACTACAATAGCACTAACTGCCAAATATTGGTATAGAATATACCCCAAATATTGTAAATAACTGAGAGAGCACTACACATTAGGTAGTAGCTCAATCTCAACCGACAGTAAGTCGGTAGAAGCAAGTCAATCATTGTGAATTACCTAGTAGTGTACGCTGTAAGTTATTGGAGAAGTGGATGGAAAATCGTGAAACTCACCGAATTCGCTCAGGGTAAGAGATACCATGCGTCGGTTGAGAAACCATTGTTACCTAGATAAGGGTAATACATTGGAGATGTTCAATACATTAACAGTAACGAATGGGGCAAACTAGCTCTATAATTATCAGGGTTGCGCAACAGAGGCCAGTGAGCCCATGCGTCAGATACCGGATATACATCGTGAATATGAATGGATGGCTAGTCATCAATGCCTAAAAGCCTCACAGGCCAGGACCGAAACCGGTTATGAGTTACAACTCCAATGCGAATTCTTGGTTTAGGGACTAAACCGCCAATATGGTTAAGATCCTCTAATCAGAATCCATTGTGTAATAGACCGCGTGGAAGTTAAAACACTTCACGACGGCAGAACATTTTAAGCCAAGGTTTAGTGATTGATTACGTGGGCGTAATCCCTTTTAAGGGGGGTAGAGCGCAAAACCACTTAGTGTGTTTTACCGTACAAGTGTACGCGAACTAGGTGTGCATAGCACAAAATGATTGTTATGATGGTTGGCGCGTGTGTTATATAAACATACGCATTTATTTGTGGGTAAATTGTGGTAATTGCGCACAGAGGATGCGAATACCATTGTGGGAAGTGTGTGAATTTTGTTAATAGTGGTGTGTGAGGGTACAAGTGGAAGGGAGTAAAGAAACTCCCGGGGAACTAAAACCCCGATGGTGCATAAATGTAAACCATGTATTGTATTTTGATAAAAAAATATATGTATATATATACAGTGTTGTGATTTATGAAGGGTTTTGAGACCGACATAGAACCTAGTGAGAACTAAATTCTCTAGGTAACTTGAATTAAGTTGGATTTGGATGATGATTGATAGACGGAGTTCTATCCCTTGGAGATGTTATGATTATGACTAGAAGGATTCAAAGATAGAAAATGGGGCATGTTTGAACTAATTGTTGGTTGAAAATAAAGTGGGAGGTGAAACTTGATTATCATGAGATCAAGGGAAGCCGAACACAAATTGGGGTGGAAAGATAGTTCAACACCGATGCTGATCACATCAGTGTTGGATGATTCTTGAAGCTCCCTATAAGTGATTACAAATAACCATGTTAAGAAAGATACAAGGAGCATAAAATGGACTTGGAGTTGTATGGCGTTTTCAAAAGAATTTTCAATTGGTGTTTTCAAACAATCGATTAATATTTTGAATAAAAGATCTTCTTATACTTAACCTAGTAAAGAATATTTTTGTAGTACTTGCTCACGAGCTGAGGACGTATGAGCCTTTGTCTTCGGACCGGTGACATGAGAAGTACATATGTTGAAAGTTGAGTGAATGTTTTGCCTCCCAAAGGAACGGGGACCAGAAAGTGTCCATCGCGACCGGGTTCTGCGGGATCACAAGTATATGTACTCAACATGGGACTTGAGCCCATGGAGAGATGGAAAAGGTATTTCTGTTTGATATACATGCTTATGACATGTTGTTGTTGGTATGTGTGATAAAGGTTATTCTGACTTTGATCTCCTAAAGTGTATGCTATCGAGACCTATGAGTCTAAATGTGTTGTGTTATATAGACCTATGAGTCTAAATGTGGTTATGTCACCCAGACCTAAGAGTCTGAGGGATATTGTATGGTGCAAGTGTGGTGAAGGTACCCGGACCATTGAGTCCGAGGTTACCATGTGAATATGATATTTTATGTATAATGTGGATATGTTGCCCGGACCATTAAGTCCGAGGTTGGATGTAAAGGGTGGTTGGTAATGGAAGTTTTATGGCTATAAGAATTCCCGTATTCTAATCCAATGATGCGAGGAAATGTGAACTTCGAGGACGAAGTTCTTTTAAGGGGGGTAGATTGAAATACCCCAAACTTTGGTAGTTGTGTAAAAACTTAAACTATGGTATTTAAAGGCTAAAAGTGCCTTAGGAACATCAGTGTACGATTTAAACCATAGTAAAATGCAAAAAGCATTAAGACACGGTTTGAGCAAAAACATGCTCTAAGGTTGGAGTGAACTTGGCTAGGACCCAAAGAGCCTACCAAGATTGATAATGATTAATTATGACTTTATAAGGCTAATTAAGTCCTTAGGAAACTTTGGTAGACAATGAAACCAAACAAAACACAAGGTAATACCTTAAAGTCAATATGAGCAAAATGTGCTATAAGCTTGGGATAAATGAGTATAAGGCCTAATGGTCATACCTATGCCTTAATTATATGTTAATGAACATATTAAATCAATTACCAAAGAAAACCAAGCTTGAAAACAAGTTAAAACCAAAATGTGCTTTAAGAAGTCTTAAAGCACGTTTTTGAAAATTGTTTGTAAATGAGTTTTGAATGGCTAAATGTCCATCATCACTCTTTAATTAACATGTGTACTATAAGTATCACATTTGGGTGGCTATATCAATGGGAAATCAAAAATTTCACTTCTATGTGCCTTGTTATTGGTGAATAGTGATTTTTATAACTAGTTTGTAAACATAATGTTATAAGAGATTAAGTTGGTCAACAAAGACTATAATACCCTTCTACTAATAAGGGGGCCGGTTTTTGGTAGTAATGAGTCACCAAACATGCTAACTTGTAAGTAATAAAGGTGACTCATAGGTTACTATTTGCTTTAAGTTATAAATATCCTTAAAAGCAAAACCAATCTCATTTCTTCCTTCTTCAATTCCCACGGTTGAAAGGCTTCTCCAACCTCTCTCTTGCTCTCTTTTACGAGCTGCTACAGCAACACCCAACATCACCATGTTTTCCATCTTTGACCACTTGTAAAACCTAGCTCACTTAACCAAATCAAAAAAAAACACCAATCTCTTCCTCTCATCAAGCTTCAATTCTATCCTTTCAAAATCCCAAGGGCTCCATTTCGGTGCCAAGAGGAAATCAATGGGAGGAGCTAGAGCTCACCTTTTCACATATATTTGTTCTCCTTTGCTTCAAGTAAGGAAACTCAAAGAAAATGACATTCCTTAATGTGTTTTGTCATGTCCGAAAGCATTCTTATGGAGTCATTATATTGCCTTGTCTAAGCTTCATTCCAAGCTTTCATGGACTAGGAGGAGTCTCTCTTGATATATATTCAAGCTCTCTTTCCATTCCAAGGTAAAACGATCATGTTAATACCTTAAGATAATATATGTAACTAGGGTTTACAATGAGATAAAGCTTAAAGCTTATATACTCATTTTAATGTTGGTATATTGTTTAGTTGTTGGCAAGGAACCAAATGCCCTACCGGTTCTACAAGGAAACAAGAAAGAAATTTGTGAGGAAAAGAGGTAAACAAGCTATCTCAATGTGGTTTAATGCCTTAGGAGAAATAAGCTTATAATGCTTGTTAAAACTACCTAAAGAGCAAATGGTAAATGAGCTAGTAAAATGCTCTCAAGGAGTTTATTAAAGGAATATGTATTGTTGGGTGTATTTGCAGGTCAAAGGCATTATTATGTGGGAAATTCAGTGTTTAAGGTTTATGCAATTTAAGGGCCTAAGAGCCATGCATTTAAGGGCCTAAGTGCCAAGCAATTTAAGTTATGCACTATATTGTGATGTAGTGCTTGATGTGTGAAGTTTGTGTATAAAATGTGTTGATGGATTTTAGGTGTTCTTGGATGAAATAAGGTAGAAACCTAAGTGTTTGGATGTGGGTATATACTAGAGAAGCTATGGCCAAATTTGGGAAATGTGTAAGAAGTTCTAAGTGTTGTAAGTGAGTTTTGGTGAACTAGGAAGGGTTAAAGGTGAATGAATGTTACTTGAGAAGAAAACATGTATTATGGTGATTTAGAGTGATGCAAGGATTTAGGTGTTGTTTTGGAAGTTCTAGGAATTCAATGGGTGTTTTGTGAATGTATTAAAGTCTTGGAGAAGTTGTTTAAGGTTTAGGTAAGGTTGGTATTCAAGGAATAAGTGATGTTTAGGTATGATGTGAAAAAGGAGATTTAGTTAGTAAGAAAAGAAGTTGAGAGATGATGATAAGGTGTAGAGGAAACACCTTGGTGTTGTGGACATTATAGGTGAAATGCCACCTAGAAATCATAAGGAGAAAACATTGTAAGTGTTAGGAATTTTGTGGAGATATAAGTAAAGGTTTAAGGAATTAGGAGACATATTTTTGTGAGTGCTTAAGAATATCTTAAGGGTGTGTTTGAAGTGCCAAATGATGTTAGAACACATTAAGAGGCCTTAGGAGAAGTTTGGTGAAGGATTGGCAAAGTTTGGGAAAGATTAGAAGGCGACCGACCCAGGGGCCGACCCAGTTTTTGGGTCGGTCGAGCCTCTGTAAGATGTTGGGAAATGTTCGGTAATGGACCGACCCAGAAGGTTGGGTCGGACATGGGTCGGTCGGTCAAGTTACAAAGGAGGGAAAATGTTCGCACATGGACCGACCCAGAATGGTGGGTCGGACGTGGGTCGGACGGGCATGATTATAAGGAAGTAAAAGGGGTCTGTAATGGACCGACCCAGATGTGGGTCGGACGGTGGGTCGGTCGGACCAAAAACGTAATTTAAGGTTAAGAAATGATATGTGATGATGGGGATTGATAGGTAATGATGCCATAAGGTTGTTAAGGACATGTTAGGCGAGTTTAAATGGCAATTAGGTGGGTGAAAAGTTGCATTAAAATGTGAGGGTAAAACAAGTTAAAAGTGAAGTTATGTAATTAAGTTAACGGGGAAGAATTATAAGCTTTGGACACTAAATAATCAAGCAAACCCCGATGTTAATAAAAACACATGTGATGTTAACAGTTGTTCGAGAATTGCTCGAGGTACATACATGGACAGGATAAGTGGACTCCGGTGACAGGTATGGTTTTCTTGCAACCTGTGTCCTAACGGATTACACCGGCTTGTATGCCAATATGTTTTCTTGAGTGCTTGCCACCTTGTAAGATTAAAACATGTAATGAGTTTATAGTAATTCATTTATGTGGCGAATTTGGTATCCGATGCCGTTTAACCTCAAATATGTGTTAAACCTTAGCTAACTAAAACTAGGAACACATGAGTGATCGGTATTCGGAGTTGACGGCCCAAACCTTGGGTACGTGCTAACCACGGCTATGTGTGAGTTAATTGGACATTGTTGCTGTGAGCAAGTGTGTGAACCTCCCTTGTGTGCTTAACTCGGTTATGATACCGTATGGTGAATGGATGTGGTAGGCTCCATAATGGATCCCTAACTGCTTTTATAAGTGTATATGTACTAACGGGGGGGTGAGGAGTCCGGTCTGTTCCGGCCACGCGTGTGAGGATGGGGGTCGTGCCATTATAGGTTCGACCCTCTGTGTATGTTATGGTTGTTTTCCCATTGGGTTTCCAACTTTCCCCTTAGCTTAACCAAAGCTATATTACTGACTCACGTCGGGCCACGGGGGCATACTAATGGTTATGTTATTTCGGTGTGCTTGGGATTACTATATCCGACACACCCTGGGGTATAAGTTAACCGTTCTATATAACCGGACGGTAACGAGGATGGTAACGAGCTTAACATGGGATTGGCAAAAATCCCTAGGCTCACCTGGTATACTAACTAGGTGGAAGGTTCCTTGTGAGGACCGATTTATATGGTGTTATGTAATGTTGTGGTGCTATGCAAGTCCCTTGCTATGCTATGGTATATATATATATTCGATGTTTAAATGGATGCGATGTCATCATATGTACCTTGAAACAAGAAAAATGTTGTATGTTTTTATTATGTGAAAATGAGATTGTTGTATGATATGGAATGTGTGGGGATTCATGGAAATGAATCCCAGTTTGCGACAAGAGGCATTTAAGGATAACCCAATTAATGGGTACATGTCGTTGTTAAGGAAGTAGCTCCGTTCTAGAGGAGAGCCACTCTAGGGTTGAGGAATCATTGGATGGTTGGTTAAGTGTGGATGTGTTGGTTATTGGTTGAGCCCATTGAGGCGAAATATTATGTGTGATATGTTAATGGGTTGTATGCATGACTTAAATACAATCAACTGCATGCTAAGACGACAATTAGTCGTGCGTGGCCCGGTAGCATGTGGGCTGCGGGATTACCATACCAGCAAAGGTGCTGAGCCCCTTGGGGCCACCCCTTTCTCTTCTTTTCCTATTTCAGGTACGAAGTGCTGGAAGCCGTTCGAGAGTAGGACGGGTAGTCATTGTACATGGGTAAACATTTAAGTGTATGTATACAGTAGGTGTAGTAAGACCGAAATTGTTGTCGGCACCAGTTTGTAAATACTCGGTACAGGGGGAGTGTATGTATATAATAAATGTTGAAGATGGAACGAGGTTTGTAATGTGTAGTTGCTCGGGAATCTAGTCCATCAGACCGATACAAATGTACATGTATTAGCCTTGTTAGCCACGTAGGTGGTTAACGGCGTGTAACACCATTGGAATAAGTAATGTGTTGAGTTGAATATCCGCTGCAGGTTGTTATTATGTGTTTGTTGTTGGATGGGGTGTTACAAAACCAAGGAGCATCTCAAGGTTATCTTAAGGTAGTTTTCAAGCTTGAAAATCCTTAAAGCACATTTTATTGTGTAACCGATTTCTATCTCTTCTAAGGCTCTTTTCTTCTTCATTTTCATGAAGGAAAACTTGTTCTTCATCCACCTTAAGTGAGCCGAAATTATAAGGAGAAAAGCTTAAGGTAAATTCTTGTAAAACTACTTACAAATCTAGTTGAGATCTTTATTGAAGATCTAACTCCTAAACTCCTTCACCACTTGCATATAACCAAAGTGGAGCATCAAAATTTCCTTGGAGAAAGCTTGGAGATTCAAGAAGAGTTCAAGCACTTAACCACCTTTGTTATGAAGTAAGTTTACTAAGTAAATCTTTATGTTATAAGCTTTGTTAAGCTCCTAAAAATTATACAAAAATTATGTACATCTCCTAGGTTAATTAAAACCGAAACTATATGGTATTATATGCCAAAAATATAATCTATAACATATATGGAAAATATTTACCTTAAGACACAGTTTTGTGTCACAAAATTTATTTATGTTACATATAAGTTCAAGCCGAAATGTCAAGGGCAAAAATACTTTATTTTGAGCTAAGAATCAATATAAGACATTACAATAATTTTTACATGAGTTATATGACTCATATGAATTTATGTATATTTATTTGACATATAAATCCACTTTTATATACTATATGGTAGCTATTTAATTATGGTTGAATTGTCTAAGTGAAAAATAGATTTTTATGAGCTACTTATGTATATAAACTTATACTATAAAGTTTGGTGAGTTAAAAATATTTTATTAGAGCTTAAATGGCTAATTAATTAAGTTATGTGACTTAAATGTAATTTTTACAAAGTTTGGTGAGTTTAATGTGAAAACGAGAGTTAAGGGTCTGTTTGGTGTAATTATAAATATAATATAAGGTTAGGAATTAAGTTTATGAATTTTAGATAATTTAAACAAGTGTTAAATAAATTTTATTAAGTTTTGGGCTATTATGTAATTTATAAAAGTTGTTATGAAAGTTTGGAACTTATTAGTGGGCGAATTCATAATTAAGAGATTTATTAGGTTCACCTTCGAAATTTTGAGGAATTAAATATTTAGACTATAGTTTATAAGTTATTAAGAAACTATTATAAAGTTTTGGGATGAGAATGTAATTAAGGAAAAATAAATGACAAAGCCGAATTACTTTGGGGTTAGTTTGGTAATTTAAGAATTTATATATATATATATATATTCGGCATTTATGGAGAATTAAAATTAAAACTATAGTTTATAAGACATTATGTAAAGATTATAAGATTTTGTGGCTAAATTGCAATTATAAGAAATATATATATATAGGCCGAGAATTGGGGGGGCTAAGTTGTAATTTTCAAAAGTTACAATATTTAAAAGTATATACCAAAATATCAATGGTAGTTTTGTGATTTAATTAAATAAGGAATTAAAACTATATAATATGATGAGATTAGAATTTAAAAATAAAGTTTATGAATTAATGTGGTTGATTTGTAAAAACCGAAATATAAGGGTAAGAATTTAGATTTAAATAAATATAGGTCCTATATGGATATTTGGAGGAATTAGAAGAAAGAATTTTGATTAAAGGAATTATGAAGATGAAACTATGACTCATATAGTTATAAGGAAATTAAAGGTAACTAATAATTATGATATATGGTTAAAGGAGGAATAATAAAAACTATAAGAATATTATGTCCATGTGTGACATATAAATATAGTTAAGGAATTATAAGTTGTTATGTCACCTAGACAATCAAAATAAACAACAAACATAGTACATGAATAAATAAATACTTACATGTACATTAAAGGATTTATAAATAAATCAAAGGAATAACAAATAAGTTGTACATGAAATCATGAGGTAATTAAAAGAAATAAACCTCACATGAAATAACAGAATACGAGATTTATTAAAAGATCCAATAGAATTATTATATAAGGGTAACATAAATTAACCCTCTCAGTTAATCCTATTCTAGGACCTTGTTTGACCAGACGTTGACCGGGAATTAAAACAAGTACAGTCTACGGTGAACGGTATGGGATTCTTGCAACCTGTTTTCTACCGGATTACACCGGCTTGTGTGCTATCTGTTGTTTGAATTAATGACCAAGATAATTAATGAAAAATGTTGTTTTACTCTTGTGCACTGTTGTGTTATTTTATATGCGTGAATGTTGCTAACTACGACGTGTATGTCCCACGCATACAACACTACAATACCAGTGGATTAAATACCTGCACTTTATTGTACCGAGAACTTGTTCACAAGTTTCTCACTAACTTCACTTCATAACAAACGTCATTATCCTAAACGTGATAATTGACAATACACATTGTGTTCTTGTTTAACGTCTTCTATGACACCTAACAATTCTATACTACGAGAACGAGGAGCCCAGTTGGATCTGGCCATGCATGCTACAGGAGTTGTGCCTGTCTCAGGTCGTCTCCTATTCAGTTATACGTCGCGACGGAACATTTCAGTGGAGAGGAAGATTTTATTCCTCTCGAGGGTTCAATTCCCAACAGTTCAGTGGAGAGGGAGACTTCATTCCTCTCGACGGTACGATTCCCACATTTCTCAGTACAGGAGTTAACTACGTTTTCTCCTAAGGGACTAATTTCCTAACCTTTCAATTTTAACAAGGTCACTATACCTTCACTATTTGAGATATTCATTTATACCTGGCAGTCCCATTGTGTGGACCCGACTATCATTAGAAGATTACAGTTCACCTAACTTGACCTTCTGAAGTCTTGTTCTTTGTGACATTATTGTCCTTGTATGTATACTTGTTATCATCATATTATGCTTGTTTACAGCTTTATAAAAATGGACTGCATGTATTCGACAAAGTAGTTGGTGTGGCCTGGTAGACGATGGGCTGCACGTTTTCCATACCAGCATTGTTTGCTGAGCCCCTTTGGGGGCACCCCCATTTTTCAGGTACCTGAAGTTGAGAAGATTACCACACCGAGTGTAGGTGGGGTAGATTCAAGCTATGGGAGTCTTCTTCTAGATAATTGTTTTTACTTAAGTATTTTACATTTGAGTTTGATTCCTAGTATCTCGGATTGTATTCGTATTCAGACCGTGACTTTTGGAGATTGTATTTGGAGTTAGCCTTGTTGGTCACAAGGGTGGCCAATGACATTGTAATACCGTCCGGTTGTTGTATTTATTTCCGCTGCAGTTGTATTTTATTTGGGAGTGATCGTCGTTCAGGTTATTGGATTTCGGGTTGGGTGTTACACTGTATCTCTAAAGAATTTGTATCTATGAGTGAGAATCTGTATCTCTAAAGAATCTGTATCTTCGGGTGAGAATCTATATCTCTGATTTGTGATGAGGAGTCTCGTACAGATAGATGCAAGGTAAATTTTATGTAAATGATCATGATGAAAGTTGATTATGAAAGTGCCAAACATGACAATGATGATATGCATGTTAAATACAATCAAAGTGTATGTAGGAAACTTAACCAAAACAAGAAACCGTTGGAAAATGTGCCAAACATGGCAATGTTAAGGATAAAATATTGTCCAAAGCAAAACATTGCTAGAAAGTGTGCCAAACGTGGCCATGATGAGGTTTATAAAACCGACGTGTTTGAAGGAAAGTTGTTCAAGACATGAAATTATTGAAAAAGGTGCCAAACGTGGCAATGTTTGAAGAAAGTTCTATTTACTGAAAAGGAAAGTGAAATTACCATTTTCTAACTAAAGAATTTGGACTTGTAATTTATTTCTTCGGAGATGAACATGCCACCGGTGAGGTGTGGTGTATGATGTGAAGGTATGGTCTTATGTGGGCCTGTGTAGTGATGGTCTGAAGGTGAGGGCTTATTTGGGCTTGTGTGGGGTGATGTGGTGGTAAGGGCTTATATGGGCCTGTGTGGTGGTGATATTGGTGGTGCTCAAGCTTTAGGTTCCAATTGGTGTCATCATAGCAATTGTTGGAACCAACAATTGCCCCCAGTATTTTCCTTTAGAACAAGCTAAAGTTCATGGAAATCGATCGAAACGATCGATTGCCCCCAGTATTTTCTTTTATTAAACATGCAAACGAGTCTCGTCCTCACAGGGTCAAGGCTTATGTTTTTATGTGGTGCTTCCTAACCAACACTCAGCGTGTTTGGTGCTTGCACTCGTTCCTCACCTACGTTCACAACTTCTAGACCATTGAATTTGAAATTTGTTTGATTTACGCATTCGATCTATTACTTTCACGTGATTAGATACACAACTAACAAGTCGGAAGTCTTTAAAGCTTATAACGTGGCCATGGGGTGTGATGAAAGACAACGGGACCATGGAGGGATATTTGAGGTATGTGGAGCTTAAATGGGTGACCAAAGCTACAACTTGCATCTATCCTTGGATTTGCTTTCCTTGTCTTGAAGATGTCTGGTTGCTTTAACATTGTTTTCGGGCTTTGGACCTAGGACTCTTGAATTTGTCCTTTACACCATTTCTCTTCTTTTGTCATTTGGATTTCTTCGAGGCACTTCGGATTTGCCTCTTTGTTTTATCCTCTTTTGACTTTGCCTTCGGGGTTCTTGTGTCTCCCGGTTTTGAGCTTTAAGAGCATTTTTGATGTGAGCTCTTTGGATCCTGTGTCACTCTAGGACCATTTTCGGATCACTTCGTTATGCTGATAGCGGCGTTGCTTCTTTGGACTGATGGAAATGTTATCTGAGAATCTGGCTCCTTCCTTCTTTTGGTCACCGGGTTGGATATTCATCACGGGCTGGCTTGTCTTGTGGAGCTTTGTAATATCGAAAAAAGGGTAAAAAGGCTCAGCGGGGGTGCCTAGGGTTTATGTCAGGGTTCATAAGCTTTTGGCTATGTGGTGTTGTACCTAGGTGCTTCGTCATCCCTGGCAGTTGTGTATCCGTTCTTTGTTACTTTTCACAAGTCTAAGCGTAAATTTACAAATTACCTTCTTTGGTCAGAATTATGTCGTTTACCTCACCTTTGAATGTGGTCTCTCCAGAGTCGTGTAAAAAAAATGACACACTCATTCACTCATGGGTTTTCCTCTCAAGACACTCTCGTGAACTTCTCACTCAGAAATTCGTTCACACGTTTAAACAAAAGATGAAAGATGAAGAACTTGAGCTCAGATTTCCCCCAGTATAGACTTGGGGTTTATGATAATAATTTGACGTATGTGCACTTGGAGCCTCCTTATGGGCTGTTTGGAAGTTTTGGGATGAGTAGTGGTATTTGGTTGGACATGTGATAAGTGTGAAATTGATATGGTTTTATTGGTGCTAAATTCTTATTTATGCAACCTTTTTATGCTTTTTCACACTTATCCTATGCTTTCATGACTCTTACTTTGGGCAAGAACTGATGCCAATTTATATGTTTAAAGCAGAAAATGATGGTGAAAATGCATAGTTCTCCTCACGAGCTTTCCAACGCCGCAAACGGGGAACAAATCGGAGCTCATACGAAGAATTTGGACCCTGTCAAAGTTGTGTCCGGTGTGATATTTATATATATATTTACGAGACTGCCGTGAAAGGATTGAGAAGAAGAAGGGGAAGATTGGAAAATAAAAGAAAGTAACTCCAAAGGTTATTGATGAAGGGAGTTAGTTGAAGTTAGTAACTCTAGAGTTTCCATAACTTATTGATGACGGAAGTAAATTGAAAAGAGTTACTTAAATTCTGAATCAACTGAAGGGCCCCATTTACTTCGCGAAACCGAAGGAAATTAAAATGAGTCATCAAGGAGCAAACAAAGAGTCTTCAATTAGACTTATAAATATGGAAGACTTTGGAGAGATCCACTCATCACACAACATCACTTCAGTTCTATTTTTAGCTTTAGGTTTAGTTTTATTTCTTTTTTCACGCCGAGAAGAACGCAAGCAGCCGCGAGAGTTCTTCTCCTCCACCATCATCTTCAACCTCCAGCCTAGTAAATTGCAGATCTGGATAGCGAGACAAACGGAGGAATCTTCTACACCAGATTAATTCTTCTCTCTATCTCTCTATACTCTCTTTGTAAAATGCTAGGCTAGGAAGGATTTGCTCCGGTGCTGGTTATTTGTAGCTAGTTCGTTTTACATGTACATCTACAATTATGATTTGAGATTTTATTTTCGGATTGTTTCAGATTAATGCAAATGCTGTGCTTTTTAATTAATCTCGCGAATTTCTTAAAAAGCCTTACGAATCTTGTTATGATCAGATCAGTGATTAACAAGAAGGTCAAATTAATCTGTTAGCCTGTGGAAAATTAGATCGGATTGATTATATTTTCCCTCAGGTGCGTCGTAATTCTTTAAGCTTCATCCATCTATGTGTGTTTCGCTAGGTTCTGGATTAGACCTTGTGTGTTCTACTAGATGAGCTTTTCAGAGATTATGATTTAATTCTGGAAAGATATTGAAGAATTTGCCAATCCATATCTCATATCGATTTGTAGAAGTTCGCATAATCCGACTAGTGAAAAAATAACTTGAACCCGGAGTTCCACTCATCCATATAACTTTATCAGTTTTATTTCGTTTTATTTTCTTCTTTCTTATTTGATTCCCAAAACAAGAACAACCCTCTGAATTTCCAGTTTTCTTAGGACTAGACTTACTTTCTTCAAGTCCCGCGGATTCGATACCTGGTTGCTACGTTTTCTATACTGCAGTGACCGGGATTATTTGCAACCCGAAGACTTTTTGATTTATTAATTTCTAGGTTTATTTCTTAGCTTTTAGTAGGTCAAATTTTGTTTGCAAATTGGCGCCGTTGCCGGGGACTTGACATTTGTCTAGTCTTAACTTTGGTGGTCATCTATTTTTTTTTTTGCTTTGTTTTATTTCTATTTGTTTTTGTTATCTCTTAGTTTTATTTTATTTTTAGTTATTTCATTATTTACCTTTAGTTTATTTTATTTTTAGCAATATAACTTTTTTTGGTAATTTACTTTTTTCTTGTTATAATTTAAATTTTTGTTTTGTTTATATTTTTAATTTATTTACTTTTTTGTTTCAGTTATTTTGTTTTTTTATATAGTTTATTTCTTTCCTATTTTTATCTTAGTTCTAATTTTAATTATATTTCTTAGTTTTGTTTATATTTAATTTATTTTATCAAGTTTTGTTTTAGTTGTTTTCTTTAATTTTATTCTATTTCATGCTCAGTTTATTTTGTTATTATTTCCATTGATAGTTTATCTTGTTTTGTTTTTATTTAATTAATTTTAGTTAATTTGTTTTGTTTTATTTTTTTTTTTCTTCTATTTTATCTTTAGTTTATTTTGTTCTTTGTTTTTTTAATTCTATTCTATTTTATTATATTCCTGGTTTAAAGTATTTTTGTTTTGTTCCATTTTTATTATTAGTTTATTTTGTTCTTAGTTATTTCTAGCAATGGCAAACATCGGAATCGATGAAGCAATGGCAAGTGAGTTGTACAAGTTGTTGGTTGAACTGAAAAGATCGTACGATGAGACATCTGACCTTTATAGACAGTTAGCCAACAAAAGGATGGGGCAGTCTATGGAACAGACTCCTGTTTGGGCAGTGGAGCAACAGTCTTCTGGTTCTTTTGATCTGTTTTCCTCTGATTTGTGTTGCTCGCAGTGTGGGGGAAATCACGAGTTCGAAGATTGCCCCGAAATTGAAGAGATGAGGCGAGTTGAGGAGCAATTCGAACACGAATCATCCTATTCACAGGATATATATTGCTCAAATTGTGGGGGACCTCACGAGTTCGATGATTGTCTCGAAGTACAATATCAGTTGTGGTTAGAGGATCAACCAGACTACCTACACAAAATCACTCTTCGACAACAGGATTCAATCTTGAACAATGTAGTGGAGCAACATGTTGAAATATCAAGTCACCCTCCCTCACCACCCTTGGTCCTAAACGAAAAGGATGTTGACATCCTTAAATTTGAAAGGGGCGAGCCACCACCATTGCCATTACCACGGTCTCTTTGAGCCTCACCCACAGAAGGAGGATGTTTACATCCTTCAATTTGAGGAAAAACAACAATCATCACCTGGTCTTCTGCTTGAGATCCGTTACTGTCAATACTTTCTCAAACACCAGGTTTTGTGGAGTATTTATTTTTATCCTTTATATGTCGAGGTAACATTTTGTTTTGATCCAGGTGGTTTACTACTGATTGTTGTCCACTTCTTTCTCTCGTTGACGCTATTGTCAACTTTTATTTTTGACCCTGGATGACGAAGTGAAAGTCTAGCCAGAGACTCTAACTCCGGGCAGCTTGGGGGGGAGGCAAACCCACGGTTTGTATATCTTTTCCCTTATTAGTTTAGGTGTTTATTTTGCTCTTTTCTTTTAAGTTTGTGTGTGTTCACTGATGTTATGCTTATTGCAAGAGCCTTGGCTCTTATTTTTCTACTGATGGTTTTGTATGGTTCCACTTGAGTTCTCCTGGCTTTGCCGATTATATTTCTCAGCTTGCTTACTCAAGTGTGGGGTTGGCCTTGTTGCACACCCTGAGCGGACTCTGGGGAGTATTCTTTACTTTTCTACTCTTTTATGTTTTACACGCTCCCCTCTGAACTGCTGTGTGTGATTTTGTTTCCCTGTTGGATTGCTTGCACAATGTTAATTCTTCCTACACAATGAGGACATTGCTTCACTCTAAGTATGGGGTGGGGTAAGCTCCTTCGGCGCTTGTTTTTTGTGCGTCTCTGAGCTCTTTTCTCTTGCATTTGTTAAAATTAAGTTGTGGTTGCTCAACTTGGAAGGAAGCCATAGAGGAAGTTTAGTTGGTTAGCTGATCTTGGGTGCAAAATTTTGAAATTTCTCTAGTTTTTAATTGCTGAATTGAAGTCTTTGTTCTGAAAATGCTAAAACAAACGAGAATATTCTCCATCTGAACCTTGCTTTTAGCTTTGAGCCTTGGAATGAACTGGATTGAAATGGTTGGAAAAGAACAAGGCAAGGTACTCCGCTGATCCTAAGCATGCTAATTTTAATTCTGATCCAAATAAGGCCTCGTCCACTTGGTATTAAGTCTTTTAGGGTGCTTTATCACCTAGCTACCTAAGGTCCTTGTGATCTGGGATAGTTGACCCAAAGCCGCTACATGGGTGGAGAGAAAAGTCTGTGGTGAAAGAAATTGAAAGCGCTTTAATTGAAATATTTATGTAAATGCTAAGCTAAGTACAGATTAATTTCTCTTATGGATCAAGAGTATGTGACATTGAAAGGTATGATGGAATATGATCTTACTTCATGTCCCTTGTCGTTTCTATGGTTTGTGAAGGAAAAAGGTGGATTGGCTCAAGGTTAAAGGCAAGACTCTTATGGTTTCGTTTCTCATTTGTTAGCTTCGAATGACTTCATGTTTTTGGAAAGAATAAATTGTTTTGAATAATTTGAATTGCCCCCTTTAATGGTTAAGCTAGCAATTCCTTTCTTCTGTGCTCTTCCTTTCCTGTTGAGTTCCATTAGCTCGGTTTTACTTGTGCTTGAGAGTTTTGCTTGGGGACAAGCAAAAGGCTAAGTGTGGGGTGATTTGATAAGTGTGAAATTGATATGGTTTTATTGGTGCTAAATTCTTATTTATGCAACCTTTTTATGTGCTTTTTCACACTTATCCTATGCTTTTCATGACTCTTACTTTGGGCAAGAACTGATGCCAATTTATATGTTTAAAGCAGAAAATGATGGTGAAAATGCATAGTTCTCCTCACGAGCTTTCCAACGCCGCAAACGGGGAACAAATCGGAGCTCATACGAAGAATTTGGACCCTGTCAAAGTTGTGTCCGGTGTGATATATTTATATATATTTACGAGACTGCCGTGAAAGGATTGAGAAGAAGAAGGGGGAAGATTGGAAACATAAAAGAAAGTAACTCCAAAGGTTATTGATGAAGGGAGTTAGTTGAAGTTAGTAACTCTAGAGTTTTCCATAACTTATTGATGACGGAAGTAAATTGAAAAGAGTTACTTAAATTCTGAATCAACTGAAGGGCCTCCATTTACTTCGCGAAACCGAAGGAAATTAAAATGAGTCATCAAGGAGCAAACAAAGAGTCTTCAATTAGACTTATAAATATGGAAGACTTTGGAGAGATCCATCATCCACACAACATCACTTCAGTTCTATTTTTAGCTTTAGGTTTAGTTTTTATTTCTTTTTCTCACGCCGAGAAGAACGCAAGCAGCCGCGAGAGTTCTTCTCCTCCACCATCATCTTCAACCTCCAGCCTAGTAAATTGCAGATCTGGATAGCGAGACAAACGGAGGAATCTTCTACACCAGATTAATTCTTCTCTATCTCTCTATACTCTCTTTGTAAAATGCTAGGCTAGGAAGGATTTGCTCCGGGTGCTGGTTATTTGTAGCTAGTTCGTTTTACATGTACATCTACAATTATGATTTGAGATTTTATTTTCGGATTGTTTCAGATTAATGCAAATGTGTGCTTTTTAATTAATCTCGCGAATTTCTTAAAAAGCCTTACGAATCTTGTTATGATCAGATCAGTGATTAACAAGAAGGTCAAATTAATCTGTTAGCCTGTGGAAAATTAGATCGGATTGATTATATTTTCCCTCAGGTGCGTCGTAATTCTTTAAGCTTCATCCATCTATGTGTGTTTCGCTAGGTTCTGGATTAGACCTTGTGTGTTCTACTAGATGAGCTTTTCAGAGATTATGATTTAATTCTGGAAAGATATTGAAGAATTAGCCAATCCATATCTCTTATCGATTTGTAGAAGTTCGCATAATCCGACTAGTGAAAAAATAACTTGAACCCGAGTTCCACTCATCCATATAACTTTATCAGTTTTATTTCGTTTTATTTTCTTCTTTCTTATTTGATTCCCAAAACAAGAACAACCCTCTGAATTTCCAGTTTTCTTAGGACTAGACTTACTTTCTTCAAGTCCCGCGGATTCGATACCTGGTTGCTACGTTTTCTATACTGCAGTGACCGGGATTATTTGCAACCCGAAGACTTTTTGATTTATTAATTTCTAGTTTAGTTTATTTCTTAGCTTTTAGTAGGTCAAATTTCTTGTTTGCAAATTGGCGCCGTTGCCGGGGACTTGACATTTGTCTAGTCTTAACTTTGGTGGTCATCTATTTTTTTTTTTTGCTTTGTTTTATTTCTATTTGTTTTTGTTATCTTAGTTTTATTTTATTTTTAGTTATTTCGTTATTTACCTTTAGTTTATTTTATTTTTAGCAATATACTTTTTTTGGTAATTTACTTTTTTCTTGTTATAATTTAAATTTTTGTTTTGTTTATATTTTTAATTTATTTACTTTTTTGTTTTAGTTATTTTGTTTTTTTATAGTTTATTTCTTTCTATTTTTATCTTAGTTCTAATTTTACTTGTTTTCTTACTTTTGTTTATATTTAATTTATTTTATCAAATTTTGTTTTAGTGTTTTCTTTAATTTTATGCTATTTCATGCTCAGTTTATTTTGTTATTATTTCCTTGATAGTTTACCTTGTTTTGTTTTTATTTAATTAATTTTAGTTATTTTTTGTTTTATTTTTTTTCTTCTATTCTATTTTATCTTTAGTTTATTTTGTTCTTTGTTTTTTTAATTCTATTCTATTTTATTATATTCCTGGTTTAAAGTATTTTTGTTTTGTTCTATTTTTATTATTAGTTTATTGTTCTTAGTTATTTCTAGCAATGGCAAACATCGGAATCGATGAAGCAATGGCAAGTGAGTTGTACAAGTTGTTGGTTGAACTGAAAAGATCGTACGATGAGACATCTGACTTTATAGACAGTTAGCCAACAAAAGGATGGGCAGTCTATGGAACAGACTCCTGTTTGGGCAGTGGAGCAAGAGTCTTCTGGTTCTTTTGATCTGTTTTCCTCTGATTTGTGTTGCTCGCAGTGTGGGGGAAATCACGAGTTCGAAGATTGCCCCGAAATTGAAGAGATGAGGCGAGTTGAGGAGCAATTCGAACACGAATCATCCTATTCACAGGATATATATTGCTCAAATTGTGGGGGACCTCACGAGTTCGATGACTGTCTCGAAGTACAATATCAGTTGTGGTTAGAGGATCAACCACACTACCTACACAAAATCACTCTTCGACAACAGGATTCAATCTTGAACAATGTAGTGGAGCAACATGTTGAAATATCAAGTCACCCTCCCTCACCACCCTTGGTCCTAAACGAAAAGGATGTTGACATCCTTAAATTTGAAAGGGGCGAGCCACCACCACTTTGCCATTACCACGGTCTCTTTGAGCCTCACCCACAGAAGGAGGATGTTTACATCCTTCAATTTGAGGAAAAACAACAATCATCACCTGGTCTTCTGCTTGAGATCCGTTACTGTCAATACTTTCTCAAACACCAGGTTTTGTGGAGTATTTATTTTTATCCTTTATCGAGGTAACATTTTGTTTTGATCCAGGTGGTTTACTACTGATTGTTGTCCACTTCTTTCTCTCGTTGACGCTATTGTCAACTTTTATTTTTGACCCGGATGACGAAGTGAAAGTCTAGCCAGAGACTCTAACTCCGGGCAGCTTGGTGGGAGGCAACCCACCGGTTTGTATCTCTTTTCCCTTTCTTAGTTTAGGTGTTTATTTTGCTCTTTTCTTTTAAGTTTGTGGTGTGTTCACTGATGTTATGCTTATTGCAAGAGCCTTGGCTCTTATTTTTCTACTGATGGTTTTGTCTGGTTCCACTTGAGTTCTCCTGGCTTTGCCGATTTATTTCTCAGCTTGCTTACTTTGTTGCTTAGCTGAACTCAAGTGTGGGGTTGGCCTTGCTGCACACCCTGAGCGGACTCTGGGGAGTATTCTTTACTTTTCTACTCTTTTATGTTTTACACGCTCCCCTCTGAACTGCTGTGTGATTTTGTTTCCCTGTTGGATTGCTTGCACAATGTTAATTCTTCCTACGCAATGAGGACATTGCTTCACTCTAAGTATGGGGTGGGGTAAGCTCCTTCGGCTTGTTTTTTGTGCGTCTCTGAGCTCTTTTCTCTTGCATTTGTTAAAATTAAGTTGTGGTTGCTCAACTTGGAAGGAAGCCATAGAGGAAGTTTAGTTGGTTAGCTGATCTTGGGGTGCAAAATTTTGAAATTTTCTAGTTTTTAATTGCTGAATTGAAGTCTTTGTTCTGAAAATGCTAAAACAAACGAGAATATTCTCCATCTGAACCTTGCTTTTAGCTTTGAGCCTTGGAATGAACTGGATTGAAATGGTTGGAAAAGAACAAGGCAAGGTACTCCGCTGATCCTAAGCATGCTAATTTTAATTCTGATCCAAATCAGGCCTCGTCCACTTGGTTATTAAGTCTTTTAGGGTGCTTTATCACCTAGCTACCTAAGGTCCTTGTGATCTGGGATAGTTGACCCAAAGCCGCTACATGGGTGGAGAGAAAAGTCTGTGGTGAAAGAAATTGAAAGCGCTTTAATTGAAATATTTATGTAAATGCTAAGCTAAGTACAGATTAATTTCTCTTATGGATCAAGAGTATGTGACATTGAAAGGTATGATGGAATATGATCTTACTTCATGTCCCTTGTCGTTTCTATGGTTTGTGAAGGAAAAAGGTGGATTGGCTCAAGGTTAAAGGCAAGACTCTTATGGTTTCGTTTCTCATTTGTTAGCTTCGAATGACTTCATGTTTTTGGAAAGAATAAATTGTTTTGAATAATTTGAATTGCCCCCTTTAATGGTTAAGCTAGCAATTCCTTTCTTCTGTGCTCTTCCTTTCCTGTTGAGTTCCATTAGCTCGGTTTTACTTGTGCTTGAGAGTTTTGCTTGGGGACAAGCAAAAGGCTAAGTGTGGGGTGATTTGATAAGTGTGAAATTGATATGGTTTTATTGGTGCTAAATTCTTATTTATGCAACCTTTTTATGTGCTTTTTCACACTTATCCTATGCTTTTCATGACTCTTACTTTGGGCAAGAACTGATGCCAATTTATATGTTTAAAGCAGAAAATGATGGTGAAAATGCATAGTTCTCCTCACGAGCTTTCCAACGCCGCAAACGGGGAACAAATCGGAGCTCATACGAAGAATTTGGACCCTGTCAAAGTTGTGTCCGGTGTGATATATTTATATATATTTACGAGACTGCCGTGAAAGGATTGAGAAGAAGAAGGGGGAAGATTGGAAACATAAAAGAAAGTAACTCCAAAGGTTATTGATGAAGGGAGTTAGTTGAAGTTAGTAACTCTAGAGTTTTCCATAACTTATTGATGACGGAAGTAAATTGAAAAGAGTTACTTAAATTCTGAATCAACTGAAGGGCCTCCATTTACTTCGCGAAACCGAAGGAAATTAAAATGAGTCATCAAGGAGCAAACAAAGAGTCTTCAATTAGACTTATAAATATGGAAGACTTTGGAGAGATCCACTCATCCACACAACATCACTTCAGTTCTATTTTTAGCTTTAGGTTTAGTTTTTATTTCTTTTTCTCACGCCGAGAAGAACGCAAGCAGCCGCGAGAGTTCTTCTCCTCCACCATCATCTTCAACCTCCAGCCTAGTAAATTGCAGATCTGGATAGCGAGACAAACGGAGGAATCTTCTACACCAGATTAATTCTTCTCTATCTCTCTATACTCTCTTTGTAAAATGCTAGGCTAGGAAGGATTTGCTCCGGGTGCTGGTTATTTGTAGCTAGTTCGTTTTACATGTACATCTACAATTATGATTTGAGATTTTATTTTCGGATTGTTTCAGATTAATGCAAATGTGTGCTTTTTAATTAATCTCGCGAATTTCTTAAAAAGCCTTACGAATCTTGTTATGATCAGATCAGTGATTAACAAGAAGGTCAAATTAATCTGTTAGCCTGTGGAAAATTAGATCGGATTGATTATATTTTCCCTCAGGTGCGTCGTAATTCTTTAAGCTTCATCCATCTATGTGTGTTTCGCTAGGTTCTGGATTAGACCTTGTGTGTTCTACTAGATGAGCTTTTCAGAGATTATGATTTAATTCTGGAAAGATATTGAAGAATTAGCCAATCCATATCTCTTATCGATTTGTAGAAGTTCGCATAATCCGACTAGTGAAAAAATAACTTGAACCCGGAGTTCCACTCATCCATATAACTTTATCAGTTTTATTTCGTTTTATTTTCTTCTTTCTTATTTGATTCCCAAAACAAGAACAACCCTCTGAATTTCCAGTTTTCTTAGGACTAGACTTACTTTCTTCAAGTCCCGCGGATTCGATACCTGGTTGCTACGTTTTCTATACTGCAGTGACCGGGATTATTTGCAACCCGAAGACTTTTTGATTTATTAATTTCTAGGTTTATTTCTTAGCTTTTAGTAGGTCAAATTTCTTGTTTGCAAATTGGCGCCGTTGCCGGGGACTTGACATTTGTCTAGTCTTAACTTTGGTGGTCATCTATTTTTTTTTTTGCTTTGTTTTTTTCTATTTGTTTTTGTTATCTCTTAGTTTTATTTTATTTTTAGTTATTTCGTTATTTACCTTTAGTTTATTTTATTTTTAGCAATATAACTTTTTTTGGTAATTTACTTTTTTCTTGTTATAATTTAAATTTTTGTTTTGTTTATATTTTTAATTTATTTACTTTTTTGTTTCAGTTATTTTGTTTTTTTATATAGTTTATTTCTTTCCTATTTTTATCTTAGTTCTAATTTTACTTGTGTTTCTTACTTTTGTTTATATTTAATTTATTTTATCAAATTTTGTTTTAGTTTTTTCTTAATTTTATGCTATTTCATGCTCAGTTTATTTTGTTATTATTTCCTTGATAGTTTACTTGTTTTGTTTTTATTTAATTAATTTTAGTTATTTGTTTTTGTTTTATTTTTTTTTCTCTATCTATTTTATCTTTAGTTTATTTTGTTCTTTGTTTTTTTAATTCTATTCTATTTTATTATATTCCTGGTTTAAAGTATTTTTGTTTTGTTCCATTTTTATTATTAGTTTATTTTGTTCTTAGTTATTTCTAGCAATGGAAACATCGGAATCGATGAAGCAATGGCAAGTGAGTTGTACAAGTTGTTGGTTGAACTGAAAAGATCGTACGATGAGACATCTGACTTTATAGACAGTTAGCCAACAAAAGGATGGGCAGTCTATGGAACAGACTCCTGTTTGGGCAGTGGAGCAAGTCTTCTGGTTCTTTTGATCTGTTTTCCTCTGATTTGTGTTGCTCGCAGTGTGGGGAAATCACGAGTTCGAAGATTGCCCCGAAATTGAAGAGATGAGGCGAGTTGAGGAGCAATTCGAACACGAATCATCCTATTCACAGGATATATATTGCTCAAATTGTGGGGGACCTCACGAGTTCGATGACTGTCTCGAAGTACAATATCAATTGTGGTTAGAGGATCAACCAGACTACCTACACAAAATCACTCTTCGACAACAGGATTCAATCTTGAACAATGTAGTGGAGCAACATGTTGAAATATCAAGTCACCCTCCCTCACCACCCTTGGTCCTAAACGAAAAGGATGTTGACATCCTTAAATTTGAAAGGGGCGAGCCACCACCACTTTGCCATTACCACGGTCTCTTTGAGCCTCACCCACAGAAGGAGGATGTTTACATCCTTCAATTTGAGGAAAAAACAATCATCACCTGGTCTTCTGCTTGAGATCCGTTACTGTCAATACTTTCTCAAACACCAGGTTTTGTGGAGTATTTATTTTTATCCTTTATATGTCGAGGTAACATTTTGTTTTGATCCAGGTGGTTTACTACTGATTGTTGTCCACTTCTTTCTCTCGTTGACGCTATTGTCAACTTTTATTTTTGACCCGGATGACGAAGTGAAAGTCTAGCCAGAGACTCTAACTCCGGGCAGCTTGGTGGGAGGCAACCCACCGGTTTGTATCTCTTTTCCCTTTCTTAGTTTAGGTGTTTATTTTGCTCTTTTCTTTTAAGTTTGTGGTGTGTTCACTGATGTTATGCTTATTGCAAGAGCCTTGGCTCTTATTTTTCTACTGATGGTTTTGTCTGGTTCCACTTGAGTTCTCCTGGCTTTGCCGATTATATTTCTCAGCTTGCTTACTTTGTTGCTTAGCTGAACTCAAGTGTGGGGTTGGCCTTGCTGCACACCCTGAGCGGACTCTGGGGAGTATTCTTTACTTTTCTACTCTTTTATGTTTTACACGCTCCCCTCTGAACTGCTGTGTGTGATTTTGTTTCCCTGTTGGATTGCTTGCACAATGTTAATTCTTCCTACGCAATGAGGACATTGCTTCACTCTAAGTATGGGGTGGGGTAAGCTCCTTCGGCGCTTGTTTTTTGTGCGTCTCTGAGCTCTTTTCTCTTGCATTTGTTAAAATTAAGTTGTGGTTGCTCAACTTGGAAGGAAGCCATAGAGGAAGTTTAGTTGGTTAGCTGATCTTGGGGTGCAAAATTTTGAAATTTTCTAGTTTTTAATTGCTGAATTGAAGTCTTTGTTCTGAAAATGCTAAAACAAACGAGAATATTCTCCATCTGAACCTTGCTTTTAGCTTTGAGCCTTGGAATGAACTGGATTGAAATGGTTGGAAAAGAACAAGGCAAGGTACTCCGCTGATCCTAAGCATGCTAATTTTAATTCTGATCCAAATCAGGCCTCGTCCACTTGGTTATTAAGTCTTTTAGGGTGCTTTATCACCTAGCTACCTAAGGTCCTTGTGATCTGGGATAGTTGACCCAAAGCCGCTACATGGGTGGAGAGAAAAGTCTGTGGTGAAAGAAATTGAAAGCGCTTTAATTGAAATATTTATGTAAATGCTAAGCTAAGTACAGATTAATTTCTCTTATGGATCAAGAGTATGTGACATTGAAAGGTATGATGGAATATGATCTTACTTCATGCCCTTGTCGTTTCTATGGTTTGTGAAGGAAAAAGGTGGATTGGCTCAAGGTTAAAGGCAAGACTCTTATGGTTTCGTTTCTCATTTGTTAGCTTCGAATGACTTCATGTTTTTGGAAAGAATAAATTGTTTTGAATAATTTGAATTGCCCCCTTTAATGGTTAAGCTAGCAATTCCTTTCTTCTGTGCTCTTCCTTTCCTGTTGAGTTCCATTAGCTCGGTTTTACTTGTGCTTGAGAGTTTTGCTTGGGGACAAGCAAAAGGCTAAGTGTGGGGTGATTTGATAAGTGTGAAATTGATATGGTTTTATTGGTGCTAAATTCTTATTTATGCAACCTTTTTATGTGCTTTTTCACACTTATCCTATGCTTTTCATGACTCTTACTTTGGGCAAGAACTGATGCCAATTTATATGTTTAAAGCAGAAAATGATGGTGAAAATGCATAGTTCTCCTCACGAGCTTTCCAACCCGCAAACGGGGAACAAATCGAGCTCATACGAAGAATTTGGACCCTGTCAAAGTTGTGTCCGGTGTGATATATTTATATATATACGAGACTGCCGTGAAAGGATTGAGAAGAAGAAGGGGGAAGATTGGAAACATAAAAGAAAGTAACTCCAAAGGTTATTGATGAAGGGAGTTAGTTGAAGTAGTAACTCTAGAGTTTTCCATAACTTATTGATGACGGAAGTAAATTGAAAAGAGTTACTTAAATTCTGAATCAACTGAAGGGCCTCCATTTACTTCCGCGAAACCGAAGGAAATTAAAATGAGTCATCAAGGAGCAAACAAAGAGTCTTCAATTAGACTTATAAATATGGAAGACTTTGGAGAGATCCACTCATCCACACAACATCACTCAGTTCTATTTTTAGCTTTAGGTTTAGTTTTTATTTCTTTTTCTCACGCCGAGAAGAACGCAAGCAGCCGCGAGAGTTCTTCTCCTCCACCATCATCTTCAACCTCCAGCCTAGTAAATTGCAGATCTGGATAGCGAGACAAACGGAGGAATCTTCTACACCAGATTAATTCTTCTCTATCTCTCTATACTCTCTTTGTAAAATGCTAGGCTAGGAAGGATTTGCTCCGGGTGCTGGTTATTTGTAGCTAGTTCGTTTTACATGTACATCTACAATTATGATTTGAGATTTTATTTTCGGATTGTTTCAGATTAATGCAAATGTGTGCTTTTTAATTAATCTCGCGAATTTCTTAAAAAGCCTTACGAATCTTGTTATGATCAGATCGTGATTAACAAGAAGGTCAAATTAATCTGTTAGCCTGTGGAAAATTAGATCGGATTGATTATATTTTCCCTCAGGTGCGTCGTAATTCTTTAAGCTTCATCCATCTATGTGTGTTTCGCTAGGTTCTGGATTAGACCTTGTGTGTTCTACTAGATGAGCTTTTCAGAGATTATGATTTAATTCTGGAAAGATATTGAAGAATTAGCCAATCCATATCTCTTATCGATTTGTAGAAGTTCGCATAATCCGACTAGTGAAAAAATAACTTGAACCCGGAGTTCCACTCATCCATATAACTTTATCAGTTTTATTTCGTTTATTTTCTTCTTTCTTATTTGATTCCCAAAACAAGAACAACCCTCTGAATTTCCAGTTTTCTTAGGACTAGACTTACTTTCTTCAAGTCCCGCGGATTCGATACCTGGTTGCTACGTTTTCTATACTGCAGTGACCGGGATTATTTGCAACCCGAAGACTTTTTGATTTATTAATTTCTAGGTTTATTTCTTAGCTTTTAGTAGGTCAAATTTCTGTTTGCAACATGTTCATCCTTTTAGAAACAAAGGACAAGTCGTTCTATTCAGTTGCCAGAAAATGACCGTTTCGTGAACATTAGTTTTAAGAAATGTTTGCTGATGAGCAAGACAATTTGGTTGAAGGTGCAAGGTGAACGAACACACTTCTTTTATTTTCATTTTCGTGATTTCAAATTGAAAAAACCCAAAAACTAAAATTTGAAAATCTAAAGTTCATTGAAATAGAAATGTGATAAACTTCTTACAAAATTGAAAAGTGTAAACAAAACTGCCTACTCAACAAACCAGAGTCCTTGCTCGATAAGGTCCTCTATCTTATGCTTCAAAGCTCTGCAGTCGTCTGTGTCCTGGTAACTGATGAAACTGGTAGAAATGATGGAGATGTTCCCCGTCTTGGGTGATCCCAGGGCTAGGTGTGAGAGGCTGTAGTAAGTCTAGCTCTTGCAGCTTCACGAGTGCTTGACTAAGGGGCCGACCAATATCGGTAAACTGTCTTGGCGCAGTGAACTTCCTGGATCGGGGAGGCCTTGATGCCCTGCTTTGCAGCACTAGGCTTCTGTATGGTGCTCACTTGGTATAAAACTCGAGCTGCTTTGGTCGGTCCTGACATAATGGTCTCGATACCTACACCCTGGGCTTTGGGTTATCCCAGCTTCAACTCACCTTTGTGGATCTTTTCTTCCATGACTCTCACCTGTCCCATCAGCATGTCAAAATTAGGGAAGTATGTGCAACTCATCTCGTTGTTGTATTGTTTCTGCATATTATCCACAATCATTCGAATCTGTTCTTGCTCATCCATCTTTGTAGGCATTGCAGCGCGCCTTCATCCTCCATCGTTTGATGAAGTCGGACATTGGTTCACTGTCTCTCTGCCGAGTATTGGCGAGGTCTGACCTGGTGACTTCGAGATTCTTAGCATACTCGAAATGGTGCAAGAAAGCCTCACAAGCCTCCTCATAGGTTTTGGTGTTCATCCTCTGAGTCAAGTACCAACATTGAGGTATTTCATCGAGGTAACGAGCAAAGACTTTGGCCTTTTGCATGTCATTCAACCTAAGGATGGACATCTCCCTATCCAACATCGCCAGATGGACCTGCGGGTCTGAGGAACCCTTGTATATAGCAAGTGTGGGCAGCTTCAACTTTAGAGGGAGATCAACCTTGGGGTAGGATGCCATAGAAGAGTAATCGAAACCAGCTGACTTGCTAGCTTTTTCCATGCACTCGATCCTTTTCAGAGCCTTCCTTAGTTCTGCAGTTAGTTGGCGGTCCGGGACGGCTTCCCCTACAAATCTTTGTGCATCCTGGGCCCCGACGGAGTTAACTTCGATGTAGTCGCGCTCGTTCCCAGAGTCAGCAACCTTTCCTGAAATGTTTTCCTGATGACCAACCTCAAGGGAATTGATTTTTCTTTTCAGCTCTTCGATGATGGTGACATACTTAGCCTTCATGTCATTAGTGGTGGACCTATGTTTCTGTTCCATGGCATCAAAGGCGGCCAAGTACCTTTGCTCTAAGGCTGCAAACTGGGCCTCCATGCTGATTGGGTTTCCTCCCTCTGCCATACTTGGGATTCGGGCTTATCTGTTGGAAAACAAAAGTGGGTTGAACTAAAATTCTAGACCGCGAAGAATTTTTAGATTAAAACTTGATTGGGCTTCAAGAAAAGCACATGAGCTGGAATGTTTTGAAGATTGTGGGTAGGCACTAAGGCCCAAAATGAGTTGGAAGAGAGACACATGGACCAGAATGATTCATGAGCTGTGAACTGGCGCCCAGGACGAAATGTTTGAAGAATGTGGCTCTTGGGCCGGAATGTTTTGAGAATTGGGTGCTTGGGCCAGAATATGTTTGGGCTAGAGGTGAAGCACATGGGCCAAAATGATTTCTAAACCATGTTCTTGATGTGAATTGGAATTTGGGCTAAGTAATTCTGATTAGGCCTAAAAGATGATACCCGTGTCTAGGATCTTGGGTCAAAGCCCGAGTGAAAAGTCTTCGTAGACTAGAATTAGCCTTGAAATGGAAAGGTCTGATGGATTTTCATGGATTGCTTTAGGTGGATTCGTTTCTCATGGGCCTAGAACTAAATTGATGATTCAAATTGGGCAGAGAGAAAGAGAGAGAGAGAGAGAGAGAGAGAGAGAGAAGAGAGAGAGAGAGAGAGATATACCCTAAGTCTAAACTTTTGGGTCAAATCCCAAATAACTCACAACCAAACAAGGTCTTTGGGCAGCAAACAATAAAGTAGTAAATTCGGGTTAGGCTGAGTTGATGTGGAAAAAGTTCCTATCCATTTCTAGGCTGGGTAGTGGGTCGATCATACAAGCAAACAAGGCCCACACAAATTCAACATGTCCTCATTGGACGCTTAAATCAAACAGGGTATGGATCGATCCGGAGAGGTGCTTGGGGCATGGGCCCAGGTTACCACAAAGGAATAGGGCTTGCATGCTATTCTCTTTGGGCTTCCCCACTTTTTCCACATCACCTGAAGGTGTGCGACTACGGTTGGGTCTTTGATTGACCAAACAACGGGCTAGATAAGGGTACTGCCAGGAAAATGCTTGGGACTGAAGCCCGGGTATTAAGGGGATGTGGTTAGACGACATCCTCCCTTTTCCCCCACTTATACACATCACCTAAAAGGTGTGAGTCCCTGAAAAGGGACCCTAGATGGGTCCCGGGGTGGAATAGGTTTGTGTGGACTCTCGCTCTCATATGATGCAAAATGCAAAAATTAAAGTGCGCATAAAAGTAAATAAACAAAGTAATAAAAGTCGTAATAAACAATTTCAAGTTAAGCCTTCTTTCTTAAAATTAAGAAGTTGTCACCAGTAGAGTCGTCATTCTGTGTGCCTCAATTTTTAAACCCTACCCTATGTTGATTAAGTTGATTAGGATCTAGTCGGGTCTTAGGTCCACTTATAACCTGAGATTAATAACTATGTCATGTTACATTAATTATTAAAACCTAAGCTAGCTCACTAGAACCTATTATGAGTCGCCACCTAATTTTTACCTAGATCAAATTAGGAAAGGAGAGTTCGGGTTCGGGGGCTTGGTATACGACTTATTTAGGGTTCAATTACTTTCATTACCCCTAGAAGTCGTTTTTCCTCTACTTAGTTTAATTACGGCTTATTATGAGTTGTTTTAACCTAATGCGTGCTTGTGCTCTTTTTTGTGTGTTTTAACAATTTTTGAGAGAAAATTAAAGTGAAATTAAAGCTACCTAAACTAGGGTTTCGGAGGCAGAATTAGGTCAAATTTTAATTACGTCCGCAGCCACGGACTCAATGTCCGAGACCACAGACCCCAATTGAATTACATGATTACAAAAACAGAACTAAAATAAAAACACAAACTTGAAAAGTCTGGGGCCACGGACAGGGTGTCCGTGGGCCCGGACATGTATTGTCAGAAACCCTAAAATTTGAAAAATTGGAAAATAAGAAATCCCGCCCGTCCGTGGGTGTCCGTGGTCACGGACAACCTGTCTGTGGTCCTGAACAACGCGTCCAAGGTCACGGACCACCCACGGACAGTGGGTTTTTGATGGTTCCCGGTGTTTTTTTAGCTCAAAATTTATGTACTTGTAGCCTGAAAGATGTACAAGACGTTAGTGATTAAAAGTTTTCAATTTGAAATCGAATAACACACAAAACTTAGCAAACAAGTAACAAGGCAGTAGCTAAAACAATTAGTAGTACAGAGGCCGAGGAGAGTTGGTTTGAACCAAAATTTTGAGACAAGACTGATAAAGTCGTAGGGAGTTAGGAAAGTGGAATTTCTGCCTGTGTTACCTTCGGGTTTACAACGATTCTTCACGTCAGGATTCGTCGAGTGCTTCGTTGATGGCAGACCCGAAAGGTTTTTGAACCAAGCTTCTGGTTGTTGGTTGTTCTTGCTGTTGTTCACGTTTTGGTGGTGTTTATGTGGGGTTTTGATGATTGTTGATGCTTTTGGAATTGGAAAACGAGTTTAGATGGTGATTTCGGGTGATTTTCGGTATGATTCAGGTGGCCGGGTGTTGAAAAACGTGAGGAAGGGAGGGGAGGCAATGTTTTCTGACTTCCTAGGTTCTTGAGCTTGTGAGATCCTTCTTTGATCAAAAGATTTATCCCTTTATATAGACTTTCTTAAAGATAAAGAAAATCTAGTAAAAGTAAGATTTTTTGGCATTTTAATTAAGTGACTTCCCCCAAGGAATTTTGCTGTGAAATTTTAGCCACGTGTCAAGGATGGCAATTATGATTTTCTGAAGTAGAATCCACTTTTAAAATGTTGGAATATTTTAAATTCAATTCTCGTCAGATTCAATCAAAAATTGCTAGAAAATTATTGGAAATTCTAAAAATCAAAATTCCAAACTTCATTATGCTTAAAATGTCATCCTCTATCATGGGTTAAAATTTCAAAGATTTCAAGTTGATTCGAGCATCTTTTAGAGGAGAGAGAAAGCCTATAGGAGGTCTTGGGAGCCTTAAAAATTATGAAAATGCCCCTGACGATGACGAAACTGCTCCCAATTCCCCAGAATGCGCCGATTGAGCCGGAATCCCTCATGACTGATTGAAGTGCGCCTCTCACAACACCAAAGCATTACAGACCCTAACCAGGGAGTCAAAATTTTGGGTATAACAGAAGGCCAAATTCGAGAGAAGGGGCATGTTGCAGCTTGGGTCACCCTACATGCTCCGCATACCTCAAAATCCCTTCATAATGCCCTATCTTTCATCACCTCACATGGCCACGTTATAAGCTTAAAATACTTCCAAATTTGTAGTTGTGATGCAATCATGTGAAAGTAGCAGGTCGAATGTGTAAATCCAACAAATTTTAAATTTAATGGTCCAGAAGTTATGACTGTGGGGAAGAAACAGTGCAAACACCAAACACTCGAGTGTATGTTAAGAAGCACCACATCAAGACATAAGCCTTGACCCCGTAAGGATGAGACTTAGTCACATGTTTAAGAAAATAACTGGGGGCAATCGATCAGAACGATCGATTGCCACGAACTCTAGCTCATATTGTCTTAAAGGAAAAATACTGGGGGCACTTGTTGGTTCCAACAATTGCTATGGACACAGTAATTGAAACT